>JBBPCY010057261.1:0-12675 GCA_037974405.1 Brachyalestes nurse
ATATTGTCTGAATGTTGCATTTTAGGCAGACACGTTTTGTTTACATTTTGTGTTAATATTGTCTGAATAAAATTTCCGTATACAGTATACCTTTATTTTCTTCACTTTCAGCATAACATGATGCGTTGCTTAAGTGGTAAGATCTATTCTCAACCTCAAAATGGGTTTTTAATGTAACTTATGTTTGCGATTGTACAGTGACAGATAGAAGACTGAATGAGGGTCAGATAGGACATTGTATCGAAAATGTAAAAAAAAACACTAACGAACGAACGTGATATAAAAAAACCCCAAAAAACTAACGAACGAACGTGAACTAGTTCATTTTTTGAGCTGTGAACTTGGTTCAAAATGTAAAAAAAAATTACTATGAACATGAACTAGTTCATTTTTGAGCTGTGAACTGAACTTTGAACTAGTTCTTTTAAAGTGTGAACTGGCACAACACTGACTGGGGTAGCTCCCTAATCACCAGGCCATCAGCTGTCCCAATATTACTTTGACATGTACCACCTACATAAACATAGTTGCAGAACAAGTACACCCTTTCATGGCAACAGTATTCCCTATAGACAGTGGCATCTTTCAGCAGGATAATGTGCCTAGCCACACTGTAAACACTGTTCAGGAACATGCTAAAACATTCAAGGAGTTGACTTGGCCTTCAAATCTCAATCCAGTCAAGTGCCTGTGAAATGTACTGGACAAACAAGTCTGATCCATGGAGGCCCTACCTCACAACTTAAAGGATTTAAAGGATCGGCTGCTAACGTCTTGGTGCCAGATACCCCTGCACACCTTCATATGCCAGTTCAGTTTGGAGGCACAAGAAGAACCTATACATTATTAGGCAGAAGGTTTCAGTGTAGTATCTAATTGTATATCCATCAACATTTCATTGTATTTAGTTTCCTGTTACGTTCTCTGTAAGCCTTGAGAGGTTAATGTGGAGAAATGTCAGTTATAGGACTTGCAATTACACAATTCCTGTAGATGGGAATTGGGTATGTTTAGCAGAGACTGTAGGAGGGGAGTTCACGTAAGACCTTATCTGAGTACATTATTTTTAGATGCAGGGTGTGGTGTAATTGTAGAATGCCTGCAATCAGCATTGGGGGGCCACCGCCAGGATTTGTTTTGGCTTTTAGACTTCCACATCTCTCTATAGGCTGAAATAGTTTGTTTTTGGTTTGTTCTAGAAAAGGAAGTCGGATGGAGTGGAGCCCTGGCCATACTGCATTTGTGGAAGGAAGTGAGCAACATCAAGATATTTCTCACGGACTTGAGCTGTTATTGTGCATTGTTTTACCAAGCCAACCTGGACATTTGATTTATTTTAGTATGTAATATGTTAGCTATTATCATATGCAAAATGGCATGTGATGGTGTGCTCTGTTTAGAGACGCTATTCTACCCTTTAGCTCTGTAAAAAAAAGTGTCCTTCTCCTTAATCTACCACTGTATTCACCCCCTGGCTCACTTCAACTGATTTGGTCCATGTGTTTCATTAATGTAATGCTCTGAGTCACCTGGCAGTCTGCTACTGATGATCCTCTTTCTCAACCTCTCCACAGGCAGGCCAACCCAGTGACTACCTTCCTGCTGTATTGGAAAACAAAA
Organism: Brachyalestes nurse; assembly: GCA_037974405.1. Taxonomy (NCBI): domain Eukaryota; kingdom Metazoa; phylum Chordata; class Actinopteri; order Characiformes; family Alestidae; genus Brachyalestes; species Brachyalestes nurse. The sequence continues at coordinate 1,621 of JBBPCY010057261.1, forward strand.
TTATATGTCTTGAAAGACATCTGTATAAGCCCTTTCATTTTATGTTGCTTTTTGGCTATTTGGCTGCAATGCCTCTGTCATAGTGGGGAATCAAGGACATTTATCATGTGTTCAGCACAGTAGGAGGTAGCTCTGTACTGTAAGGCTGCCATGCATTAAAGCTTGTTGAGAAGTGGTGCTCCTTTACTGTGTAGAACTCAGCCCTTGTCCCATTGCCTTAGTCTGTAATATTCAAAGCCCTCTTTCCAGCCACAAACCCAGAAATTCTCACTATTACAGTCATTTTTCGAACAGTTCTATGATGTGGGAGAAAAAGGTTAAACACCATGCTGTTTCTGGCTGTCAGGAAAAATGTATCATTGACATCCGAAAGGAATGGCGGAAATTTATTTTGGCTGACATCTCTAATTATACAATAGTTTCGAACTTTTAACAGCTTGTTGTGTACAGAGATTTGTGTTTCCCTCTTCTCTGTAAGAAAACACTATTGAATATATGTGTTGTGTCTAACATATAAATCAACTCTATGTTTTGCTCTGTTGCTGTGAGCAATTTGCATGTGTGTCTGCAGCAGCTGTGAACATGAGCAACAAGGCGAGAAGCAGTCAACACTGTTTTAAACAAGGCAAACAATATGCTGAAGCAACAAGTCCTTCTAAAAGGAATATGATAAAGATCCCTATGCTGAGGAAGAAAGAGCACTTACCTCACCTAAACAGATGACCCTTGATAGTTTTTCAGATATTGATCTGTAAGATTTACATTTTATTTGCAAAAAATATTTCTACAATTTCTACAGACCAGTATCTGGGATTTCAAAAAGCATGATCTGTTCCTGATTTTAGTCTTACGAAGTCCTTTTAAAAGGCAGGAGTAGTGACATACTATACCTTTTAAATGATGGCTGGGTGTTCCCTGCCTTTACCAGGATGGACAGGTGTTTTTAAATAGAGTAAATGAAAAGTTGATGAACCTCACTGCTGTTTGAAAGTAATGAGTACTGAGTAAACTGCGATGGATTACTGGTTCCTGAGCATTTATTATAAATGCAAGAATATGGACATCCACTGTTAAAATGTTTATATTTCAGACAAACGATAAACTGCTTGGCATAGTATTTCCAGTAGTTTGTGTAAGTTAATACAGCTCCCCAGCAAGACTGTGGACATTAAAAAAGCACAAAAAAGCCAATGAATAAACCGTAGAAGTAGCAGCATGGAGTTTTATAGGCATAGCCAGCCCGGGGCAACAGAGGAAGGGGAGCATTGATAGAGTGCAACCCTGCCAAACTCCCCATCCCCCATCAACAACAAATTTGTCAACACTACAACATTACCCCACCCCAACCCACCAAATCCCACACCCGGTTGACAAAAAAATTGTTGACCTCTACCCACCCATGCCCCCTTCGGACAAACTGGCCTAAAGCACCAGAATAGCCAGAAACTCCACAGAGTAGCTGTGAGCAGGCCACAATGTAGCTTAAGCTTAGTGAGTAACCATAGAAAGTGTAACATAAGAAGGAAAGGGTAAATAAATAAATCCTGTATTTGCGTGTAAGCCATTTTAATTATTATAATTATTATTTGCCTTTCAAATGTTTAGTGGGGTCCAAAGGTCTGAAGAAAAATGTTTCCATTTTGCATTCTTTTCTGATTTAAAATAACTGGATTCTTTACTGTATTACCAACATATAATTAGAGTAGAATCTTTCAGAATGGTGCATGATTTCACATTTTCCTGCTCACTGGTATATTCCACTTTAGCTTCAATACCTGCGTACACTCGAGCTGATGTGGACTCTGTAAGCTTGTGGAAAAGCTTCTGATCAAATCCACATGAGAGTCATGCTTCTTTACTGTTCCTTTATTTAGATAAAACTGGCCTTAACATGAGCAATGTCTCAAATTTGCTTCAATCTGAATAGCGGGCAAGGAACAGTAAAGATTCTTGAATATTTCTTCTTCATTGCATTTGTCATAACTGGACTTTGTTCTGTTCATTTTTATGAAAAACAGGCTGGATTGTCATTGTGGTCTGTTTTAAATATCAGACATAAAAGAGCTGATTTGTGGTTATTATTCTGTATTACGCTGGTGAACAGTTTCTATTATGGAGACCTGTGTGGCTGAAGACATAAAACCTGAAAACTTCTTTAATACTATATGCCGATTACAAGGTTTCTACAGGTCAAATAAATAAGACATTCTACAGCTATGCTGGATTGTGATTCATTTGCTTAACTGCATCATTTTCTGCCACTGCAGAGTAATGAGTATTGACAAATGTGGCAAAATGTCCTGCACATTAAAACAATAGTGAAGTGTGAAATGTCTTCACAAGCTCAAAACCTGTATATTGGGCTCTATTTTTTACTGTTTGTTAACCTTTGTCCTGGAGGCCAGTACCTCAGTAAAAGGTAGTTAATTAATTAATTAGTTAGATTGCTCAAGTTGAGAGTGAGATTTTGTGCATTTTCAGAGTAGTGGGTCTCCAGTACCACTGCTTAAAACTTCTCACTTACATACATCACACCTAATATTAAAACTACCTGTCCAATTTTGTGTGGGTCCCCCTCGTGCTGCCAAACACCTCTAACCTGTCGAGACACGTGTCCTTTCAATGTATGCTGTGGTATCTGACACCAAGACGTTATCAGTAATCCATGGGGGCTCCACCTTGCAACTTTAAGTCCTGTAAGTTGCAAGGAGAGGCCTCCATAGATTGTATTAGTTTGTCCAGCAGATCCCACAGATGCTCAATCAGCTTGAGATCTGGGAAATTTGGAGGCCAGGTCAACACCTTGAACTCTTTGCTCAAACCATTTCTGAACAGTGTGTGGCAGGACACGTTCTCCTGCCGCAAGAGGCCACAGCCATCAGGGAATATTGTGGCCCTGGACAGCTGTGCACTAGCTTTGAACGAAAACATGATTCATCAGACCAGGCCACCTTCTTTCATCACTTCACTTCCAGTGCCTACATGCCCATTGTTGGCATTTCTGGTGTTGCACAGGGGTCAGCATGCCCACCCTGACAGATCTATGGCTTCACAGCCCCATTCACCACAACCTGTGAGACACTGCATGTTCGGACACCTTTGCCAGCATCAACTTTTTCAGCAGTTTGTGCTACAACAGCTCATCTGTTGAATCAGACAAGATGCCATCCTTTACTGCCCATGCTCATCAGTGAGCCCTGGGTGCCCATGACCCTGTCACCGGTTCATGATTTGGTAGGTAGTAACCAATGCATACCAGGAATATCCTACAAGACCTGCCATTTTGGAGATACTCTGAAACAGAAACAGTCATCTTGCCATCACAATCTGTCCCCTGTCAAAGTCACTGTCACTCTTATGCTTGCCATTCCTCCTGCTTCCAACACATTAGCTGTACATTTGCTGTCTAATATATCCCACCCTTGACATGTGTCATTGTAACAAGATCATCATAATGTTATTCACCTCAAAGAACTGTAGAAATGGATATTAATATAATATGACCTGAACTTTCTGCCTGGCTACTACCTCCCAGATAGCATGTGGTCATCTTTTGGCAAATACATGGCACTGTTGGCTCACTGCATGCCAGCCAAAAGTGACACACATCAAAACCTGGATTGAATTATTTTACATAACAAGGGATTTAAAATTTTTACAGCTTTACAGCTTAAAATGTATTCACTGAACATTGTTTAAGTTAACTGAACAATAAAATCGACTTTAGGTGAAATCAAATCCTTTTACTGTGTGTTAAACACTAGTCAGAAAACAGAATGCAAATTCAGGAAACAGGTCTAACATACTTTGCATGCAAGCCCCATTTGTCATTGTGGTTTGATCATCTTCTAAGTAAACCCACAGGCAGTTAAAGAAAATATGTGTAGCCTGTCCAAACACTTGCAATCCTGCTTGTTTCAATGTTTGGTATCTGTTTCTATCTGCCTTCTTCATTTGTAAAATGTCCTCTGGTGTATAGTCTACATTTGACTTTGATTAGGCTGCCATAGCCAATTGGAGTATCAAATTTGGAGATTTGAAAGTTGAGCTGGATGTGTGCATGTGTCTCTGTGTACATAAGGAGACCACAGAAAACCAACAACAGTAACAAAGAAATATTGTCAGAAGGATATACTGTGTGAAAACTCTATAGATCTTGGATCATGTTTTCCAGAGGATGACAGTGATTTGGGCATCAGAGTAATGTAACACAGTGAAAATAAACTAAATGTTGTGATGGGTTCTGCTATATAGTTGGGAAATGTAAACTTTACTTGTGGATTGTGGAATAATTTCATTTGAGCTTCTCGGATGGTAGCAGTGATTCACTCATGAATGCAAGTAAGTTAATGTAATGTAAGTGTATGGAAACAAACATTAAAATGACTGTAAACAGACATAAAGACAAGAAGGTTTAGTCATTTCCAGTGTTTTTCTCTTGTTATGCTGTGATCAGTGGTACGTATACACTGCACAACTACTGTTTTCATGTTAGTATACGTTTCCTTTTCAACCTTTTCTCTGAATACTAGTATTGGATAGTGCCACTTTTATTTAAAGCTTTACTGAGAGGGGGTGTACAAATCTGACTTAAGGTAAAATATGTATATTTCCAATGAAAACAAAATACATGAGATATTGTAAATTAGTGTCTTTTAAGGGACAGATTGAGAGAAACCTTTTAAGTGCCTATTGACTCCTGACCTTAATTCTTTTTGGCAGCTTCACAGTTCTAAGCTTAAGAAGTATTGACTCCAAGCTTCGGCTGGTTGACTGTATCTAGGTTAAGTGGAAAACTGTATGTTACATTAGATTTTCTTAAATGTTTTAGTTCATAAAAGCAGAAATTAAAAACTGAAACTGCTTTACCTGCTCCTATGACCCAAATTTATTAGAGTAATATTAAAGTTAAGAACCTCCTGGGGTGGTGGTGGCCTAGTGGGTAGGATACTCTGGACACAGAAGTCATAGGTTCAAATCATACCTTCAGGATACCACCACTGGGTTCCTCAGCAAGACCCTTAAGTTGCTTCAGGAAGACTGTCCCCTGTAGTTTGGATAAAATACCAGCAACACCAAATCAGCCACTACTATATTAATAAAGGATTCCTGGGTGAATAGCGTCTGATTGAAAAGAAACTCATGTAAACTCCATGTGGATAAACATACATACAAAACACATTTAACATACAACGTTAGTGTAATCTCCCAAAAATTCGGCTTATTTTCATGTTTATCTGATTTGTTTATGTTGTCTGCGTTTATTGTGAGGTCTGAAATCTGTGTTTATGTCTCAATTCTGTTATTAAGTCTGGGTTCTCTGCATCTCAGAAACCAGAGTGGGCTACATGCACTAATCTACAAGTATGAAAAAGTTATACTGTGATTTCAGAGTGAAGCTAAAACATTTAAATGTTTGTTATTGAGAGTGAAACTACTAATGTCAGAGGGTTGTACACAAAATGTCATTTGTTCCCATTTACTTTTGATTATCTATAGACGTGGATGGAAGATGCAAAAAAAGTTTTCTAGTGTCAGAAAAACAAATCAGTGGAACTGCAGCCTTTCCCAATGTCAGACTGGCACAAACCAACACAAGTGGCATCCAGTTAACCTTTAGATCTGGGCCATATATGGCATGAAAATGGCCAAGTGGTTGAACTTGTGGTTAAGTGGTGGTAAATTTCTCTCAGTGGTGGTTTGGAGTTTGCTGAGATGAAGTCCTCTAATGGCTGTATACTGAGTTCCAGCAACTGCATACAGATTGTGCACCACAAGTAAATGTCACATGTGGCCCAAGTTTGGGCCGTTTCAAATTTGCTGTCTGGTCTACATAGCTCACAAATCTTCAGGGAACAGCCTGAGGAACTGACTGAGAAAATGAGCTTGGTAGCAGTGTGCTGAAGAAGTGATTGCCAGCATGGGCCTGGGGTCTGCTCCCATCCTTATTCAGACAAAGTACAAGGCCCAGACGGAAAAGAGATGGCAATCAATGACCTTCTTAGCAGAGCAAACAACATGTTGCAGCCTGGCCTTGGAGAGGGCTGAACAGATGGAGAGCAGACAGTGATGGAGGTAGTCAGCATCTGCTAAGCTTTAATGACAATAGTGGAAATGCTACTCTTGTACTTTGAGGTGTTACTGATGTCGCAGGGAACTTACACAACTATATATCCTAACTATATCATAACTATATAACTATATCATCTATATCTTCTTATGTGTTTTTATGTCGTATCGGACATCATTTATCTCCTTATGCGATCTAGTAATGAGCTACTAATGAGGGACAGACTGGGATATACTCTTTTGACCACTGGCTGACCATCACCTGCAGATTTAAGAGACCTACTGGTCACATCCTCAACTTATTAAACTGCCGTGTATGTAAATAGTAAAAGTAAGATATGAAGCACACCAGTACCAAATGTTTTTTTTATTACAACCAGTACTCTACTGTTTTGGAGTCAGTTCAGTTTTTAGTTTGTTCCTTCTGGCCACAGAAAAACCTGCAGGGAGTGGTTAGAAATAGCTAATCATTTGTGCCAACAGGAATTTGTGCCTCTGGGTGTGTTGCTTTCTTGTTCTTGTGTTTTCGAAGAGCTCGCTCAACATCATAATAATGGAATAACCCTCACACACTGCAGTTTTAAGCTTTTTTGTTTAAGAATTAAATTAACTGTGACAGCAGATCATTACAGTTACAAAAGGTGAGGAAAAATAATTAACTCCAGTTATGAATATGAATACATTTCATTGCTATGGCAGCCAGTTGAGAATGCTGGAAAGATTCCCTCCAGAAAGGGTGACATACTAGGATCTAGAGTGAAAACTTCTAACATATGGAACTGTCAATAATTTATTGTACACAAAAGAAGAAAGAAATCTAAAGCATAATTGAAGATATTTGATGTTGTTTGTGGCGATTGCTGTACACCACATCTTTTAAGGAAAGAATTGGTCATCAAAGTGAAGCTGTTTGCTCTTTTGAATGTTCTATGGCTCACTTTATATTTAGAGTGCGCAGAGTATGAACGTTCAGCCTTTATTCCAGGTCCCTGATTGCTCTGGGGTCTCTACTCAGCTTGCCATCTGCCGTTAGCAGGAGACCAAGCTTTCTTTGCAAAGGTTTCCCATTTATCCACCCTGTTCACTGTGATGACAATCAATAGGCTCTTATTATTTCTCTTTTTTTGGACTGTCATTATATGTTGAAAGAACCTTCCTGAACTCTGAAAGTGCTTAATTAAAAGCACACTCTCTATGGTACACATTCTAAAGTCCATTTACAAGTTTGCGCAACCTCTGAGAGGTGAGCAAACGCATGCCCATAAATAGCCATAAATTTCTTTGGGAAATCGCTCTCCTCGGTTTAACCCTTGACGGTGCTGAAATAATAAGTCTGAGACATTAGGGGCTTCCTGTCTAGGTAAGTGGCAAAAAAAGTCCTTGTCTTTGTGAGCATATTTAATGCTGGCAATTTGCTCTGCTGCCTGTTACTATTTATCAGTGAAATTTAAGACCAAAAGATTAGGAGAAACTGCTTCTCCGTGAATATTTGCTAACCATATAATTTCAAAACGTCCATTCTCTTTTTCCGGTCAGTTCATTCCGACCCTAGATACCACTGAAAAACTTTTCAGAATATAATATGACAGAGAAATGAGCTTCAATTTGCGGATTTGTTTTGTTTTGTCTTGTGTTTGTTCTTAATTGCTGTGTCTGATGCCAAATAAAGAACTCAGCAGTTTTTATCTTTAAAAAATACAGGTGCATGCGACACCAACTTCAAGCCTCAGCAGCCGTGGCAGCACGGGGAATTGTTTATTACCATAATTCCTCATAAGGCAACACTCATTCAAGGCCTGGCACATTGTGTTCCAGGCTCAGCTGGACCCTGCTGCTGCCGTGAGGGAATATTCATGTTTTGTTTAGTAGCTCTATGAAACTGTTTGGAATGAAATACGAAAGACGTTTCAACAATTTCAAATATCAGCCTTCCATGCAAATATTCACCTTTGCTTCACACAGATATAAACATGTGGCTCTGCTGAGCTGTTTCAAATTACAGACAGCAGCAGATCTGTTCCCAAATCACTGGGATCAAAGGAATCGGTACCTTTTGTATAGGATGTGGCACTATACATGTTATAATAACTACTTACTGCCTGATATAAATTTGAAACTAGTCTGCAGTTCTTGTTCTGTGTGTATTTTATAATTTATTACATAATGAAACATTTACTTACATGGTTTGCAACATAATACATTGCATTAAGAATTTACATTCCATAATGTTGATGTTGACTACTGACAAAAACAAGGCAAATTTGTAAAGGAACAACAGACAAACAACATGGTCCACACATTAATAACTTTCTATCAAATTCAGAATACAATATCCCCTCTTTCATTTCAGTGTGCAATGAGTGCGAAATAATTCAAACAGAATTTGCTTTTACCTGCAATTACGACAGCATCTAATGGTTAAATCGAAATGGTAATGCTTAGATTATAACATACATGAGAAACAGACCATCAGCATTCATGTTTGTAACATCTACATTAAAGAAATGTATGCATTTTACATTGTCATTGTCGTATAATGCCACAACTGCCACTTCATTCTAAATGTAATAAAAATATACATTTCAAGAGATAATCAAACATCAATCAAGCTATTGATTTCTGCCATGAAATTAACTTTTTAATACACAAATCACCCCGAAATAAACGATAAAAAATTACGGGACCAGCGCCGTGTCCAACCACTAGGGGTAGCTGCACTGAAAGTTAATAGGTTAACTGAAGCTGTTGAAGCTGCATTCATAAACTTTTATCTAGTAGTGAGTACATAACTCCCCGTACGTGACAGATTGACTGACCTACAGGAACGGCGCTGCAGTTTACGCCACAGGCTCGTCATTGAGTGGGATACGCAGGACCCACCAGGGAGATGAACCGACGAGGGCGAGTTGGTACACCCTCCAGGAGCTGCTGTGTTGGATTAGCTTGAAGGATGAGGAGAAAGGGGATGTCTGGAGCAGTAAGTTGGCGGAGGCACCAATGATCCTCACTCTGTATTTTTTGGTGGGCTTCCTCGTCTCTGGCCCGGCCAAGGAGGAGCTCCCGCAGAGACTCGCATGTTGTCGAGGTGGGAGTTGCGCGGCTCAGGGGTGAAGGAGGTGGGGAAGGTCGCGAAAACCCCCTCTCAGTTCTGCGGATCAGCTGCCCACGGGGTTCCTGGCTTCCTCCCACACTGGTGCCCATGCCAGTCCCCAGGCTCCAGCCCATGTCAGCTCCCAGGCTCCAGACCATAGCTGCCCCAGGCTCCAATCCATGCCAGCCCCCAGGCTCCAGCCCACGCCAGCCCCCAGGCTCCAGCCCATGCCCGTCCCAGGCTCCCGCCCATGCCTGTCCCAGGCTCCAGCCCATGCCAGCCCCCAAGCTCCATCCCATAGCTGCCCCAGGCTCCAGCCCATGCCAGCCCCAGGCTCCAGCCCACAGCCCCCCAAGGCTCCAGTCCATGCCAGCCCCCAGGCTCCAGCCCGGGCCAGTCTGCAGGCTCCAGCCTATGCCAGCCCCCAAGCTCCAGCCCACAGCACCCCCAGGCTCCAGCCCATGCCAGCCCAAGGCTCCAGCCCACAGCCGCCCCAGGCTCCAGGCCAGTCCCCAGGCTCCAGCCCATGACAGTCCCCAGGCTCCAGACCATGCCAACCCAGGCTCCAGCCCATGCCAGCCCCAGGCTCCAGCCCATGCCAGCCCCCAGGCTCCAGCCTATGCCAGTCCCCAGGCTCCAGCCCCTGCCAGTCCCCAGGCTCCAGCCCCTGCCAGTCCCCAGGCTCCAGCCCATGCCAGCCCCAGGCTCTAGAACACACCGCCCCCAAGTTCCAGCCCATGCCAGCCCCCAGGCTCCAGTCCATGCCAGCCCCCAGGCTCCAGCCCATGCCAGTCCCCAGGCTCCAGTCCATGCCAGCCCCCAGGCTCTAGTCCACACCACCCTGAGACAACGGAAGAGTGGGACCCACATGGGCCAGGGGGTTAGCGATTACAACCTCCGCCCCTCCCCCATCTTTGTGAGAGCCTGGTGCCCTGCTGGTGCCACTGGTGTGGCGGTTTTGAGGGGGGCCGCCATTGTTTAACTTGTGTTTCTGGGGCTTTTATTTTGATATTGGAGGTGTTTAACCCTGCTGGCTTCTAGGGGATTGTCCATGGCCGGGCAGGAATTAAGCAATGAGCACGTGTTTGTTTGGATTGGTTTGTGATGGTATATGTTGTGTATTTAAGTTCTCCAACCCATGTCTAGGTGTCGGTCAACCCTCACACTTCCCCTTGATTGTACCAGTTGTTTGAACTTTGTTTATATTTTGGCCCTCGAGCCTTTTTGTGTTTGGTTTGTGTTAATAAAAGAATAAAAAGCAATGGAAATCTGTGCCTGCGCCTCCTTCCCAGACTGGTACTCTCCGTACGTGACACTCTCAGTTAAAAGTCAAAAACAGGTAAAAAAACTGGAAAAAACTGTTAGCACACCTATGTTAGTAATCTGCTTGTGCTGGGGAAGCTGGTGGCCTAGTGGTTAGGGAGTTCACCCTGCAATCAGAAAGTTATGGGTTTGAATCCCTGCTAGTGATACCTCTGAGGTACCTTTAAGCAAGGTACGGTCCCCACACACGGCTCCCTGGGCGTTGTGCTGTCCGTTGATTCATTTGGTGAATGGGTTAAATACAGAGGACGAATATTGTGCTGTTCACATAAGGCAAAACAGTCACTTTGCTGATGTACAGGCCCATCATCTGCATATCCAAAGTATGCGTTAAATTCTTAAAACACACACCAAAACAACTATGTGCATATATATATATGCAACTATATATATATGCAACTATGTGCATATATATATATTAAGATATTTGAAGCTGCTCACCCTCTCCTCTGCAGTCCCTTAGAAGTTAAGAGGGTGTAAGACTGCTGCTGTCTCCTAGTGAAGTTCCCCTCCAGCTTCATCTGTACCAATAGCCGAATACAAGGTAAAAATAAAGATATTTTAAAGCAAGC
>JBBPCY010057281.1:0-12674 GCA_037974405.1 Brachyalestes nurse
GTGACATAAACCTTGGTTTATGCAACGCAGACTATAGTCATTTAATATCCATACAGAGAGAAGAAAATGCATTTTTCCTTCCAATTCGTACTTGCATAGTATGCATAGTAGTCTGAACATTTTCACTCTTTGTTAACACTTCATCATGAGTGAGGAGCCTCAGGAAATCGCTTCATTATGTATGCATTAAAAAAGCCTATAGTGTAGTTCATAGTGAGGCAAAGCTAAAATATAGTTGGGCAGTGGGTTCAGTTTGATGTAACATATACTGTAGTAACATATACTACAGCTTTAAAGGCATGAGAACAAGTATAAACAGTATTTATCCTATACAAACAGTGTTCGTTCCCCAGCCATGCAGAGAACAAACGAGAGCAAAAGTGAGAGAAAAAAATCATTTATAAGCTGTTTCACTCACTTTGCTAACATTTGATCACGAATGAGGAGCCTATGCCTCAGGTAAGCACTTCTTTACTTACGCATTAAAAAACCTATAGTATAGTTCACAGAGAGGCTAAGCTGCAATACCACTGCTAAAACTTTAATGATGTTAATGGTATAGTCCGAAAACACTTGTTTTTTAAATTCAAGAGAAAGAAAAGGCATGATCGGATGCCCTTTCATTGGTAGACAAGAGCCAGGCAGCAAGTAGTGACGTAAACTACAGTTTCAGAGGCATAAATCCAGTACAAACTACACTTGGAACTGGCCAGAAATGCATAGTAGGCTGAACAGTTTCACTCTTTGTTAACACTTGATTATGAGTGAGGAGCCTCTACCACAGGTAAACACTTCATTACTTATGCATTAAAAACTCGGGGTTTCAGGGTTGGCTAAGCGATGGTATCACTGCAAAAATGCAGTTAATGTATCATGATACTGACAGAAAACACTTGTTTTTTACTGAAAAAACACCTAATTTTCATGGGGCTCCACTGACTTCATACAGCAAACTCTGATATTCGTACAACGCCTCTGATCAGCTTTCCCCCATTTGTATGTAAACACAACAGAACATATTTCCAATAAAAACTAGGTCAGTGCGGAGTGTCCCACGAGAGGTGAGAACATCTATTCTGATTGGTTTTCGGGATTCTCCTTGTTTGCATAAAGCTGAGCAGCTCTTTTCGGCACTGACGGTAACGTTACCGGCTCTCATTCAAAATGAATGAGTCTCCCACTGCCAATGTGCACATGGGGTAATGCTATTATCTGGTTGCATTTTGAGTAATGTCAGGATGCCGGAGAAGACTCTGAAGGTGTTTAAATCATGGAGATGCTTGATTGGTGCTCCAGCAGTACCACCCCACCTGACTGCTTGCCAATATCTTTTCAGGCTACGACTACACAAGCCTTTCTAATCAGCCGCCAGGTTCTGATACACCTCCGCAGTGGAGGCTGCCGGTTTGACTGGAGTGTAACCTTGGCTCAGAGATACAAAGCGTTGGGAGTGGATGTTCTTTGCCTGGCTTTATCGCCGGTTAAAGCGCCAACCTAAGACGGCGGGCTGCGGTGTCCCGAGAATCCAGCCGCTTATCTCCCACACTGCTGATAACACCCTCCCTTCCCTCTCCTCTCTCTCAGGTATTTGTGGAGCTTTTACCCAACACGGGCGTCCAAATGAGGAAACCTGAATCGCACTTTTTGTTCTCCCTTTGTTCTCCTGCCGGCCCTGCACTTTACCATTCACACTTTGTGGCACAAAAGGAAATTTAATGAAACACACAGCACTCCAGCATCCACCTGGCCGACGTGTGGAGTGCACACGCTCCTGTGGAGGAGAGATTATATGCTCAGAAATGGCTCTCGGCCTGCATGTTGAGTGGTGCTCTTAAAACACTTGTTAACATTGCAATGACATGCAGCGATAGAGCAGTTCAGTGTTCGTTGGCTTTGCTGTAGCACTGGGAAAAATATCGAGTTTTGCTAAAACTAAATTACATACTCATGCAATTTCTTTCTGCCTTGTAAACGCCTTCTCGTTCTCCTCTGAAATCTAGGGAGTTAATTGAAGTAACAGTTTGCAGTAACACTTCCAGGAAGGAGTCTGGAACATTGCTTTGAGAATTTGATTGGACCAGATACTGGATCATTTCCGATTTATTTTATCGTTTTTGGATTTCAAACACTCCAACACATCCCAAAAGTACTAGATGGAGCTCCATCACTCCAGTGAATCCACAGTCCAGTGTTGGGGAGCTTCATTGTCCTCTAGCTTCCCTCTACGATCACCCTTAATGTACTATGAATAGGTTGGTTTGTTAGTTATTTGATTGGTTGCTTAATTGGTTGGTTGTCTGATTGATTAATTAACTGACTGACTGATGGATTGATTTTATAGCAAGTGTCTGTATGTATGTGCCTTTTGTGGTCAAATGTGTGTTATTCATTGGCTGTGTTTCTCAGTTGAGAACTGGATCAGATGTAGAAGTGCAAGGTTAACTGCTACATCTTTTCTGAGGGGAGTTTGAAGTGGAGTGTCCAGCTCAAGGGCAAAACATCAGCGAGCGGTGAGCGTCATGCTTTGGAACCAAATCCACTACCCTCCGGATGCTGGACCATGTCCGACACATCCGTCAGCTCTGCTGCTGACCCAGATTACTGTAGAAAAACAACGTGCTCAGTGCAAACCGGCTATTTCAACAAATGATTGTGTCTAGTCTCTCTGTTTTCAGAAAATATGGTGTGTTTCATTTCTCAGCATGGCTGAGAACTGCCAATTTTTCTGCTTGACAGGAAGCCATTTGACTGGCATGCATGTTTTTGTGTGACACTTAGGGACAGGTGATTGAAAGAATATAAACTTTTAAAAATGCAACATTGGGAAGGTTGTGAAGACTGTGGAGACTGTTTTACTGTCTGAATATGCACTCATTTTACGGTATAAATGCAGCTACTAAGGAGTTGTACCCTCTATGCATCTCAACATGTCTCTCAGGACCTTTATACAGGAAAAATAATTGTATGGTATTCTATTAAAGTTGTATTTTTTATTTTCATTGACTCCGAATATACACTTAAGATGGAAAGTGAATATTCATCCATCATCTGAACTGCATATACTGTACTGGAGCCTATTCCAACAATCATATGGCAAAAGGTGGAGAAACACCCTGGACAGGCCAGTAAGTGAATATGGATTACATATATTTAAAGTGTGCCATCAGAATCAAGGACCATGTTGTACCTTTGAGTGTACATTCACATTGTTTTTTGGGGGACTTTTTTAAATTAACACATCCTTGCTAATAGCTTGCATTTAGCTTGATGAAATAAAGGGCATAGAAGAACTGGGCATAGGAGTACATACACACCAAAACGCAGAGAAAGATTCGCAAGATTCCACCATCAGATCCAGTGATCCTCTGTGGGTGGAGCTAAAGCTATATTAGGGCAGCAGCAATAACCAAGCTGTACTCAATTAAAATGATTATTTTTTGCTCAATTTAATAAAAGTAATTACAATATTTTGTCCAAATATGTAGCCCCAAGAACAGCATCACTCACTGTACTTTTCATAGTTCATATCTAGACTATTTGCAGAAGACTGATTCCACTGTCTCACTAAGACACTGCAAATCCTTCTTTAGCTTCTTGAGGTTTTGGATAAAGGGCAGCAGTGACTTTTCCAGGGTTGTGAAATGAGCATTGTGTCTTTTCTTCATGTCAGAGGAACATAGGGAGCACAGTTCCTGTCCCGGAGAGAAAAATGGAGCTCCAGTGAAGAGACAGCACAGTGGTGTTTCTGTCTTTAGACAGCAGCAGGTCACATTGGGGATAGGGAGAGGAACACGAAAGTGGGCAGCTGCTCCATGTAGCTCCAGAGCCAACTGTTTGGAACAGGTTTGTGCCCAGACCGTCGGACATTCAGCAAATCTGCTAACCACATGGGCTCATTACAGCAAGAATTACTGCTTCCGTGCCAGGCTGTAGGCTTCCCTCATGTTGTAGGGATTGACTAACACACACACACACACACACACACACTTCACCAGAATCTTGTATTTACACTTACAGACACACTGAGTCCAACTTATGTTATAAGTATCTTAATAGGTGCTGTAGCCATGCCACCCTTAACCTCATTCATCGTTTTTGACCACAGGAGCACTATAGACCAGATATTATTGGGGTGGTAGACCACATTGATACTGTTATATTGGTTATAGCAGTGCGTGTGGTGATGATACGAGCATATCAGTGGTGTTGCTTGGATTTTCATAATTCCACAAACACGAAAAAATATCCGCCCAAGAGCAGCAATGTTCAGAAAGTGATCCTGAATGAAGGACTAGAGGATGCCTAACACAATCTGGCACCAACAGGTAACTGTACACGAGCAAGATGGAGCTAAAAGGGAAGGGTTTCCAATAAAGTGTCCAGTGAGTCTTCTGTGAAGTCTCCTGTTGCCAGATGCTGAACAGCTGTGCTGGAGACTTCTAGAATCAGGGGAGATTTACCTCTGAGATGTATTTTGGATCATGTGTACATCATGGAAATCTACAGTTATTTTTGCCAATGTAGAAAAAAACTCAAGAAATCAGAGGAGATTTGACAGATGCTCTTGTCCAAAGGGACTTACAGCTGAATTATGTGGTATTTAGAGTCTTGCACAAGGACTGTTTTAGTGTATTGTGATGTGTTTCTCCAGGTGAGGTGTTCAACACCAGTTTGCTGTTGGGATGGCTGAGGTGTTATCCACTACACTATAACAACTACACATCCCAGATTACTAAATTAAAATGACAGATCTCTTACGGATACCAAGTTTAAACCAATGTTAGATATCACATATGCTGTCTATTTTACTAATCTGAAGCTGGCTTGGGAATTTTATACATCTGAAAACTAAATCTTACATAGAAATAGGTGCTAGAATGCAGACATTAGTCCCTTATATACTAATGTCTATATTTTTTCCAACCATCTTGCACTTGAATGTGGCACTATAACCAGGGATTGACATAAGCGGTACGCAAGGAAGAATTGGCCTTTGTGGTATGACAAATGCGCACCAGTTTTCATTCTTCACTGCGCAAATGCGCACCTAATTTGAGGAACTTCATACTGGATCTCTCAGTTCCGCCACTCAGGAAAGGAAAACCATAAAAAGAAAAATGATAATGACGTTTTAAAATATGGTTCCTGCCGGTCCACGGAGCCTTGCATCTGCACCAATCAAACTTCAGTCAGAGCAGGTCTGATCTCAGCGCTTCTGTCTCTGCGTGGCCCGTCCCACCCCCTCGACTTCACGCCCCGCCTCGGTACGAGACCCGTTCTCCTGTCCAGAGAGAAGAGATCTGCCCCTGTGGTCCAGGATAAACGTTTGGAGATCCTGTGTTACAGTCGAGTTCCGAGTTCTGCCTGTCAAGCTGTGAGGAAAATCCCAAACTGAGTGAGATACAGTTAATACGATCTTGCCTACGATCTTGCCTGATAGAGATGTTTTTTTCCTCTCTTGAGACCCACAAAACAGGTACAGACTCGCCCGAGTGGCTCTGCCAGCGTGCCTTCCTCATTTCGACCAGTTAGTGGCGAGAAAGCCGACAGACCCATCATATTAGAATGTTTATTTTAAAATGTTGGTGTCGAATAATTCTTGTGGGTGACGAGACCTGTAATTTAATTAAGGTTAAAAGTTAGTTTGCACGTTCAGCGCCATTCGGCAGTGTTCAAAAGTAAAGTTAAAAGAAAATCGATCTATGCACATGCGCAACTGTGGGACCGCGCCGCGGGGCGGTTAAACATTTTGAATTTGGGTGCGTACCAATTCTTTAGTGTAGGTACTCATTAGAGTACTACAGCAAAAAAATTATGTCAACCCCTGACTATAACCCACGCGCTCTAATGATGGGGGAAACACTGATTTGGCTTATCGCTTATTGAAAAATATGCTTGCCAGTCTTCATCTGAAGGTTTACTCTGTGTACAGATGATAAAGGTAAGCAGTGTTGCTATGGAGCCTATATGCCTTTGCATGTGAATCATAATCCATTAATCAGACCGCTGGAGCTGTTATTTTAGTATATCGTCATTCACCGAGATTAGGTTTGACACATATGCGGTACTTTACTGTGTGGATGTTATAGTAATGAGGCGGCCTCTCAGCAGGCTTATCTTTTAATCATGGACATGCAGTCATAGAGAAGACGGGAAGCTTTGATAAAGTGATTCATAATGCACAAAATGTGTGGAGATCCCATTATGTCATGTCTCTTATTGAGCCTTTTCTTTGTGTGCTCCTGCTGTAGGTCTCCGGGGCTTTGCCATCAGCTGTAAGAGGATAAGCATCTCAAAGTGCATTTTTTTAAGGATCAGGAGGCAGCACCGTTTGTTCTTGCTGCATTTGCATTCTATTAAGGGGCGAGCGATAATTAAATCAACAAACGTTATTATTGTTATCTATTGGGTGTTCCTCTGAAAAGCCTTCCCAGGATATTCTACCGCCAAAATGATTTACTTCAGCACTTTTCCAAGCTATCAATATGGCTTTGTTGGCTGCCTGGTGCTGAAGTGTTGAGTGCCAAGCGTTAGCCTTAGCAAACCTATTTTGTGACTACAACTCGGATTTTTATTCTTGAGTGAGATCAGAGAGATTTTCTTTATCATTGCTGGTCAAAGAAGATTAGCATTCTCTTACAAGGTCTAACCATCTGAGAGGCAGTAGCATAATGTACACTCTATAAACAGCCAGATATCAACATTACTCACAAGCATGATTATCTGGCATGAATTTATGTGTTGATAGTGGATCTCGTAATCAGTATTGACAGAGCAATTTTGGGAACGCAGTTTCAATAGACTTCATTGTAGTTATACAGCAAAATGTTTTTTGGTAGCTCTCAGTGAGACTAGTAGCAAAGAAAAAACTATAAATAAAAACAGTGTAGACAGGTATCACACAAATTATAATAACTGAATATAATAATTAAAGTCCTGAATATAAAGTGATGAGTGCTTGAGGAAGGGTGGCTGTGGGTGTGTGGGTAAGACAGACTAGTTTGTTGTCTTCAGGCTTCAGCAGCTATAGGTGTATTTAGGTGTATGTGTATGGAGTGTGTGAGTTTGTATGTGTTGGGGAGGGGGATGTAATGAAAGCTCCAGATCTTGGGAAGAAGCTGTTACTCAGTCTGTTAGTGCGTGTCCTGAAAGTCCTGTATCTTCTCCCTGGGCGGTGGGTTGGGTCCTTGATAATGTTGCTAACCCTCTTATGAGGCTTTGATTCCCACAATCCTCTGTGCAGTCTTAAAAGTAAAAGTGTCAAAAAATAACAATTTAGAAATAAAGTGAAAGTTTGGAAACTGATAGTTTTTCAGTTGTAATCTTTGTTGGTATATTTTCTTGGTAACTTAAAGGTGACATAGTATACCTCTTTTTAAATAAGTTATAACAGGTCAATGGGCTACAAAACATGTTTATGAAGTTCTTTGCACAAAATCACTCTCACATAAAAAGATCTCACCGGCTCTATTCTTGACAGTTTCAGTCCCTTTCAAAATGAGTACCGTTTAAGGGCTCTGTCACTTTTATGCAAATACGCTGTCTTATGCTTGTAAAACCAGCAGAAAAAAACGGCGGATCTTCATCTAATCTAGTGGGTGGGGCTTGACAGCTGAGGGGCGGTTCTATGCAAATTCCTCCTGACGTCAGAATAAGGGAGCCGTCCAAACGGACCATAGAAGCGTATGATACCTGACACCAAAATCTTTCAACTGACTCACAGAAAACGGATGGATGTTTTTCTTTTGCGCTTGGAGTGTTTATAGGAGCAGTAGAGACTTAAATGGAAATACAAAAAGATGCAAAAAGTGAGTTTTGCATAATATGTGCCTTTTAACATATATAATATATTTAGCAGTAATTTTCCAGCATCTCTTCACCCTTTACTAGGGTTGTTTTTGTTGCTGTGTCTTATGGACATATTCAAGGGTTTCATACGGCCCAGAGCCGTGGCCCTCTGTGTCACCAGGCATTGGGGTCATTTATACTGGGAACACTGGGGATATGTCCCCACCCGTTATGATCACCTCCACTGGTCAACCCCGGAAGACAAATATGACCTCCCCCCAGGTCAAAAGTATATTAACCCTGTGGTTGATAGTCCTGCCCCAACCCCCAGCCCACACCAGTTGTCAGATATGATCACCTTTCCCCACCACCTCTGTCCTGGTTGACAAATACAGTCACTACTGCAGAGACCCCCACATAACAAAGGACAATTTAACCCCAGGATATATGTAAATCACCTCCATCCTGTATTGTGCCTCTTTCATACAGTCATCCAGACTAAAGAACTGGGCCCTGAATATGTGGATATATGTAAATACATCACACTATATTGGTAGCTGGCTGTTTTTGCAGCTTAGTTTCCATATACAGGCAGTATTTTTTCATGAGACTGCCCTACAGTGGTCAGCATACCCAATACATTGGCTTAATTGTAACGGACTGAGCAGCTTGTTGTTCCAGCACATCTGGTAAATCAAAACACAGTTAATTCAATGCAATTTCAGACAAGCTTCCTGTAATCATAATTTCATTCATTAAAATCAAACTTGCATTCATTTCATTGATTAAAATAAATGAAAGAGACATTGCCAAATGTGGCAGATATACTTATGACCATGATGGATCTGTATTGAAACCATCTACAGTTTTAATCTTTTTAAAAGTACATAGACTTTATAGGGCTTCATTTGTGACACACTGTTACAGTGAACTACCCTGTTGTTGTATCGGTCTCCCTCAGTTATATTCCGCTTTTGTCAGTCACACCCTGTCTTTGTTTACATTTCTCGTGTGTTTCTGTTTATATTCTGATTCCCAGTGTGTGTGTGTGTGTGTGTGAGTGTGTGTGTTACCCCTCCTCATCCAGGTGTTCCCCATTCCTGTATCTGTAACTGTTTCTGGATTGTCTTAGTTGATTCACTGCATCCTCTACCTCCCTAGTCTGATATATCGCGTTCACCGCTTGTTTCATTTTATTTTATATATTCAGTTCGAGTTTGTATTCAAATAAATGTTCTTCTTGTACGTGCTTTCACATCCAGTCCTCCATCCAACCTACAGTATCAACAACCTACAGTACGTTACGGATGTCTGTAGACGGCATGTCACACTGGCTTGCTCTCACAGTGAGTTGTTTACCAACGCTGCATATTAAATATATGAGAGTATTAGTCACAGAAGTCTCTCTCTCTCACACACACACACATTTACGTATATGTGATAAATGTATGTGTGCGTGTGTGTGTGTGTGTTATCCCTATGACTAAGTACTAAACACTCAGAACTCAGAAACATTTATTATTAAAAAAAACAAATTCTTGGTATTTAAAAACGGGAAAAAGCCATTCAAACAGGAAAGTGAGAAAGTAGGCAAAAGGACAATCTACCTGAACCCGTTTATTTACCGTGTATTAAACAATTTTCATGTTCTGTCCCATTCTGAAGTTGAAGTTTTAAATCTGCTGGTTGTGCAGCTGTCTACACTTTCAGCACCTGGGCTGATCAAACTGGGCACTTTTTTTTTTTTTTTTTTATCACAGCGCAGTTTAAAATGCCCCTCTAAAATAAGCCCCTCCACTGTCCTGTATATGACATCCATAACAGGCGGTTGCATCACTTCCTGAGAGTCCTAAAACACTTTTGCCACCACAGCAGTTCCCCTCCTCGTTTTCTCTCCCAGGCTTTTAAAGGGAGGTGCGGTTTCAATCTGAGTGCAGGCAGCTCCTGAAAGCGGCACCTTAGCGAGGCCTGCCCAGATTCTCCCGCTCGGCACCAAAGAACCCGCAACAAGAGCAGGAATGAAGAGACCTGCCGCTCTTATCACCCCCCATCAGACGCTTAACCAGCCACCCAGAGGTTCGCTCGGCGAATGGAGATGGAAATGTTAGAGCTGCGCAAACAAAGTCGAATGCAAAAAGCCAAGCAACCTTAAAAACCGAAGCGGCAACATCATAAATTATTAAGATGGCTCAGAGGAGGGAAGGCAAATGACAACAGAGCTTGTCTTATGTTCTTTCTCTCTCTCTCTCTCTCTCTCTCTCTGTCTCTTTCTCTCTCGTGAGCTGTTGTTGAACTTTAAAGAGTGCATGTGTATGTGCACGCTGGAAGAGGTAGTGAGGCAGTTTAAATGCCTTTTAAATATGAGACATGATAACAACGCCTCACCCTCTCTCTTTCTTCCTCTCCTTCTCTCTAACTCTCGAGATCTCTTGATTCGTCTCAGTCACTCACTCGCTTGTTCACTCACTCATTTGCTCGTTCACTCTTTCACTCGTTCGCTTACTTATTGGCTCACTCACTCATTCGCTAACTCACTCTCTCAGTCACTCACCCACACACTTCACCCACTCATTCATTCACTCACATTTAGCTGTCTGAAGGTTCTCCACATGGAGGAGCACTAACCTCACATTTCAGGATCAAGAAGATTTTATTGATCCCGGAGGACGTTGCTTATGCGATGACTGCAAGACACACAGACAAGAACAATATAAAATATAAAGTCTAGATAGAATCTAAATAAAAACTGTAGAAAAAAAGGAGCTCAATATGAAAATACGCTATGCTATATAAAGAAATGCTGGATATAAATACTATAGATAAATGCTATACTACAGTTGAGTAAAACCTACCGACACAAATGGTAATTTCTGTTTATAACTGAAAGGGAGGAAACTGGACTTGAGCAGGATCTCAACACACTTGTGTTTCAAGGCCATCCACTCAATCAGACCAAGCATGCTTCTGTGGAGATGAGTGTGGGCGAAACAAACACCAGAAACAATTTAGAAAAATGGCACTGTATCTAAAAATGCCCATGCACTGCACATCAACATATGAAAGTCATAGACACTTTGAATTATTCATGTAAACTGATGCGATCCCTTCTGGACTGATCATTTATGAGTGATTGAATGGCCTCACAAAGACATTATATTCATATCTGGCTTGTAACGTGCTGGATTAAGCTTATATTGTGGTGTCTGATGGTATCTGGTGGTATTTTGCTGTGCTTCACACAGTACTTTCAGCTAAGTTGAGTAAATGAATGGATTTCATCAATGAAATGAACTCTTTCACATAAAATAAATCTGCTCAGTCCCCCTCAAGACACGTTTGGAAAAACCGACAAGCATGGATTAAAAAAAAAACCTTCCCAAGAGCACTAATAATTAGCCTATCATAATGAGGACTCCAGGTTCCACAGGCCAGGTCAGACAAATGAGAGCTTTTTACTTTTCCAATCATTTAAAGCCTCCTGAACAGAACTCATTGTATCCCATAGTCAGTCTCCATCAAGGTTTTTTTTTTTTCTTCTCATAGGAAGGCCCATCATTCTTGAAGACTGAATTTAATATTACAATTTAACACAAAATAAGCCAACAAATTCAATCACAGCGGTGTGGTCTCCAAGCGTGGACAGAATATGAATGACCTCTCTTCTCAGAGTTAATTCCACATCATTTCTAGTTATTGCCCTCAATGGTCGATGCTGGGCTTAAGAAGAGGCGTAAAAATGAAAGTATCTGGATGCTGATCAGGTATCAGAGAAGGGTGATGATGAGATGAAACATGTTGCTTCCAATTTTTCACTATATTTACAAACGAAAATATTATTTTCAACTTTTTGTTGAACTTGAAAGCAATTTTATTCTAATGCAAGCATATAGTGAATTCACTATAATGTATAATGGGCAGTATCTGCCAGCTGCAGCTCCCTCACATAAAGAAAAATCATGTACTGTGTAAGCATCTATTACAGTCAGCAAACACTGCAGTGTCTTTAAATGCTGACCTTAACACTACCTAGAAATAATGAGTAATCAAAACTTTCCTCCTAATTCGGGAAGACTTTATTGTTTTATTATATCCTTGCTCTCAGGCATCATATGATGTCTATAGATACTGTATTTCTGTAACTAGTTCTAATTAAGCCTATGACAGTGCTGATTTTCCCAAGATAAAACCCCCTCATTTCAAAATCGAGAATGAAACTAATGATGCATGCAGCAGATGGTCAGTCTCTACGCCATTCTCACTCTCTCGCTCCCTCTCGGTAAAAATGGCCTGCCAAAGGCCAAGAGAACGCGCCATATGGTCGTCCGATCACACACCTTGTTTGGAGAGCAGTTCTGGTGTGGCTATCAGTGGAGACACGAAAGGAACTGATCTGTCATCGAGTACCGTTTTTTCATCTCATGCTTGTTTAAATAATGTACTGCCTTAACCCCAGCTGTCAGGGCCTGTGCCTTTTTGACTGCACTACAACCTGTAATGTCATCAAAACTGATGTCAGAATGAACTCAACTGGTGTTGACAGAGGCTTTTCATTTGACTACAGTTTGTATATATTCCCAAATATGAGCCAACGCAACCCAACCCTGAGTTTGAATCTGACTGTAGCCTAAATCCAACTAAAGAAAATTTGTCTGAACCATACTAAAGTCTGAGAAAATTCAATCTGAACCTAACCATAGCCTGCAAGATTCAACTTCAACCTGACTGAACTAAACTGAAGCTCTTATCCAGAGCGACTTACACTCATTAGTTACAGGGACAGTGTTACAGTCATTAGTTACAGGGACAGTGTTACAGTCATTAGTTACAGGGACAGTCTCACAGTCATTAGTTACAGAGACAGTCTTACAGTCATTAGTTACAGGGAC
>JBBPCY010057302.1:0-12673 GCA_037974405.1 Brachyalestes nurse
TTGTAGGTTTGTAGGATATAGCTCATTTTTAAGTGTGGTGGTGCAAAGAAACTGTAAGTTATGCAACTTTTATGGTATTAATTGATGTTTTAATGATTATAAGATGCAGTTATATGAGTTTACAATTTAGACATGATGTAGTTAGGACTCGGTTCAGATGAGACCTCGGATTTGTAACATGAGTTATTTAATGGATCTGGGTGATTCACCCAGGTGAATCATGAATCACACAATTGTAGTTGTAAAACAGCTGGAGCACTAAATGGACTAACTTCAAAGAGGCGTTTCTCAAGGAGTAACAATCACAGAATTCAGCCAAGTGCACATGCAAATGCTTTATGGGATTTTGAGACCACACACAGTATGTGAATTTCTTTTTTCTTTCTATTTTTCCTCCTTACTACAGTGAGATGATGACAGTGTGATTTACAAAGTGTGATTTCATGCTCTGAAAAATAACTGTAAGGAAAAAAAAATGAAAAGCTATATATAAAATAAAATATATAATAAAATACATAAAATATAATATTGACCTGTTTTGCCGTTATATGTCCCCCGCTAAAAATACACTGGCCCCACCTCAGCCCCCCTGGTAATTTTGGTCTAGAACCGCCACTGCTCGGCACAGTGACAGCAGCTTTGTATTTAATCCACAAACTTATGTAACACCCAACCCCACACACCCACACATACACATACACACACACACACACACACACACACACACACAGTGTGAATCAGTGATTAGCTCCCCTTGAGCATACCTCTGTCTACCACACATACTATTCAGGATTAGCTGATCTCTCTCTCTATAGCACACAGATGTAGGGCTCAAGGCTCATATTCTTTCTCTCTCTCTCTCTCTCTCTCACACTGATGCAGAGCCAAGTATGAACAGAGGTCTCTGTGTATCTGGCATCATCGGCCTCAACAACTCACTCACTCACTTACTCATGTACACACACATTGCGATGCAACAACAAGCAGAGGGTTACATTTTGACCTAATACTGACCTGTCAGCAACAAACCATCACTAACTCTCTTTGTGTAAAAAATAACTAAGCATTTAAACACCACAAGTTCCGGATCATTTTGTTGGTCCTGACATTGTACATTAGGGCTGTTTTTGGTTTTCCCGGTTAGTCAGAGCAGGTTGTCCAGAAAAGCAGTACCTGAAAAATGTAAATTATCACACACAGACATACACATACACACTCACATATGGTGAAGCATTGTCTCTTTATCTCTCTATTTTTTATTAGACAAAAATAATTAAACACACCAAATGATGTTGATTTAACTACTTTCTACATTGTGGGGCATACGTTTACTTTTCCAAAGCACTAGAATAAATCACTTGTGGCACAAAAGGACAACTGGCAGGGTGTGTGTGTGTGTGTATCAGTTGGAAACTTTAGCAAAGAGTGACAGCTTTGTTTTTGCTTACCTCTACTTTTAAAGTCTACTTCTACTTTCTATGATACTGTTACCCAATTTTTTCACTCTTAGTTATTTCGAACTATTACACGGTAATTTGCATAGAAATTTTGCATCAGCTTGTCTAAATTTGTGAGCAGCTACCAGCTTGCCCCGCTTATTGAGAAATTCTGCTTTAGAGACAATTTTCATGTAGTCTTCGGAGTAAGCTGGTTGAAAAAAGGATGGCAAAAGTCTTTTTTAAGCAGTGTTTCTTAATCTTGCTCATTGGGTAAAAACACTGCACATTCTTTGAATAAACATATGATAAGATAACCCTTTATTAGTCCCACAGGTAGGACATTTGCATTGTTACAGCAGCAAAGTGGACTGTACAAAAGAAGAAAGACACCTGATCGAGCTCATCTACAGCTGGATAATCAGTTGCTGAGCTGGATCAAGTGAGTTAAATCAAGGAACTCCTGAACTATGCAATGCTATGAGTCGCCAGGTGCAGGATTGAGAAATGCTGGTTTAAAGGTACACTGCAGTTTCAAAGTTATATCAATCACAGCCAAAGGACAAAGTCAGATTCCTCAGTGTTAATCAGTAAGAAATGAGAAAGACTTCACTAATTAAAAGGAATGTCTATATATTTTTGAACACTTTAAAACTGCAAACACACAAATGCAAAACACAAACTGAATGGGTGTGGCACGTTTTGCAATTGGAGAGAGAGGGGCAGGAAATAGAGAGAGGAAGAGAGAAAGAAAGAGAATAACATACGTTTTAAGTGTGTGGTTATAAGCAAGTCTAGCTTAAAGAAGATGGCCAAAGGGTCTCGTGTTTTTGGTATCTGCATTGTCAGTGATTGTACTGCAGCCAAATATTTCTTCAAGCCTTCTTTTCGGTCGAAGCGCATGCAGACAGATTCAGTTTCAGCACCTCTGGTCAGTGGACAGCTCCCACAATGTTGCGCGCCGCGCACGTCGTTCCAATACCTGGCACAAGCGCGTTCCAGCACTGTCCATCACGAGACAACAGCGGCGTCACTGAATAACATGCGTGCCGGTGTGTGTGGAGAGGAGGCAAGTTACTCTGCCAACGGTAGGCTAATTACAATCAGGCCTCCATGTGTTAAATGTTTTAATCGTTTCTGGAGCAAGTGCACGTGCTTGGGTTTAATCTGATTGTATCGGAATGTTAACAGACTGATTCTGCGCGGCTGAAGATGAGAAACGTTGAAGAACACATCCTGGCAAAGCAGCGGACGGACCGCACGATCTATAGTAAACGTGCTGTGGTTTCTTTTCCGCATTGGCTTTGACAGCTTCGCGGAGACGCCTATGCCTGATGGCATTCGCGCGACCACGCTGGACTCGTGCCGTGAAACGTCGTAAGCCCGCGCTTCACTGCTTTCTGTGCAATTTTGCGCGTGCAGACGGTAGAAAATGTTTACCGAGACGTTCCCCACGAAACCCGTGACTCACCCTGTCTGTGAGCACAGACTGCACGCCCTGAGTCAGTCAACGGTGCTCGTGTATGGTTGTGTGCGCCTTTTTGAAAATCAAAGAAGTCAAAACGAAAGGCCTGCATAGTGTTTAGAAAACAGGCATTGCCTTTCAGCTTTTCCTGTTCGAGAAAAGTCATCCGTCATGTTCGCGCGCACGCGCACATACACACGGCACACATGCATCCATCACACGTGCAGCGGACGCCCTACCTGTCTGCAGTGTGTATGATAGCCTGGTCTCGGTGAGGTAAGGGGTGTCGCTTTTGGAGCGCGCTCTCCGGATGGGCCGCCGGTCCACATCGTCGTCCGCAGCCGTCGCCATTGAGCTTCGGTGCAGAGCGTGAACGAACGTATGAACAGGCGGGCGGGCGGGAGGGAGGGACGATTGGGGGCGGCGGAAAAAACGGCCAGGACGGAAATGGAGAGACGGAGAAGAATCCCCTCTTCCCTTCCTCCGCCTCCCTCCCTCACAAAACGAAACACGAGGGAAACCGAAGTGAAACGAATCCCGCCTCTTAACGGCAGCGTGGATTACGAAGGGCAGGGCCGAGCTGTGTAGATTTCAGAGGAGAAGCTCCTCACGCTTGATGCGCTACTGGTGTCTTTCACGTAGACCAGCTGTGCAAATGGATGAAAATTAAAATGACATTAGGTGTTTAATTAGCCTGTGACTGTGACACCATGTCATCCGTTCTTATCCCAATCAAACAGAGTACGCCCTGCTGTACAGCACAATACCGCACACAGTGATGCCCAACAGCGGGACCCACCCCGACCAGCCAAGGCTGAGTGAAATGTGTTGACCTGCTTCTGGGCCACCGCACTGCCCTCACTTACCTTATTTCATCTAAAAGCTGATGTGACGTCAGTAGACTCATCGTTACACACCAAAATAATGGCTCATTACAGTTTGGTCTAAGAGGCACCATGACCAAAACATTTTTTTTCCACTGAAAAGAAAAACGTTCTAAACCTACTACCGGTTATTAATTATTTTGTGTACCACAGAAATCTGTTTTTGTGTCCTCCCCTGCCCAGGTGTTGTCCATTGTCTAGTTATCCCAGTTTTTCAGTCTGTGTAAATCATTCTTTGTAAATCACCCAGTAAACTTTCTGTAAACACTGTTCTTTGTATTACTTCCTGTTATTTCTAGTTGTTCTGTTTTGCATCTTTGTTGAACCTGGGTATATTTCATGTTTTTGTGTTAACCTGGAACACTTTTATATTTTTGCTTTTGTTTCTTGTTTGTTTTTAAACGGTCTGGGATCCATTATTACAAATTCACCCTGTAATGTAATTTATAAATGATGGGTTAGTGCTATCTTTGTAATCATATTAATGTATGTAACTGCTGTAAAATGCTATACTTTTCAGTATAAGTATTACTATACAGTATTTTATAGTAGTAAGCATACTGTTGGGTGTATCAGGTGTTTACATTTACTTTCCAGTAAATAACTGCTTTCAATGGAAGACTCAGTGGGAACATTTTCAAGTACAGAATTACAGCAAAGAGTCTGTAAAATTACAGTAATGCACTGCCAGCAAGAAAATATTCATTTATTGTAATACAACAAGCTGTAAATAAAATTTAGATTTCTGGCTGAACCATTGCTGTAAGGGTAAAGCCAATTTATCTACTGTGACATCTAGATCGGGGATTTAATGTGCAGTTGCCCCCTCTGTAACATATTAAATGTCCACATATTATTTCTGCCTGATGTTCTTAAGTCTCCTTTTCTGACATTTCGCAGAGATGTTTTGTTTTAGCCTTAGTTCCTTTTACGTTACTTCCCATACCATCTCAGAAAGATTTTCCTGTATCTACACTCAGTCTATTTTTATCAGTTCCATTTACCAAATAGATTCAGATGCAGTAGGTGTATTGCAGTTTAAAAATACAAACTGTATTCAATCTGTTTCTCTGCATCATTTGTTCATCAGTGATATAATGCAGAGAAACAAGTGCACTACAGTAAACTACCAAGTGCAGTCAATGTGTGAGTGAAGCTGATAAAATAGACCATTAGAGTAGATACAAGGTACTTCTTCCGAATAACGTCTTTGTGAAGACGTGATAATAAGGTAATGAATCAAATGGGTTGTATAACTTATAAAAAAGAAAATGTCCTCTATGTTAACTGAATTTTTGTAGTCTGTATATGCAAAAAGTATCTGTTGTGTATCTGTGCAAAACTACATCTGACAACTGATTAATTGAGTGGAAATATGTGGCATCATTACATTAAATCCATATAACAAATGTTTGAGCACAGACCAGGGATTAGGCAAATTCACAAACCAACAAAAGGGTACAATAATGATGAGATTACACAGGCTACATAAATAATTGGTGCAACGCTATACTTAGAAAATATGTGTTCTTTCCTGAAAGATAATAATAGTGTATGTGTTTACAAATAATTATAATTAAATTGAACAATAAAAACCCAGGTTTTATGCATAATGAATGAAAAAAATGTTTGAGAGACATAATGTATAAAGCAAATTAACAGAGCAAGTTTGTTAAATATCAAACGGCAATTTCTATGCCCTGAGGTTATGTCTGCTAAGCTTTTCATCAGAGAATATGTGTGCTGGTGTCTCATCCATATCAGTGCTACTCTCTGGAAACCAAGCCCTTTTCAGAATTCCTTGAGAAAACGATAGTGAAAGGCTTGCAGATGAGACAGAACCTCTTCCAGAGCATCGGGTGGCATTAGCACACACAGCCTGAAAATAACCACACACACATATAAACACACCCCAATAAAAACATTTTTATAAGCAAACAGTGTGTGTGTGTGTGTGTGTCTGTGTATGTAAAGACTGTATATATTACCTTAAATGCCAGCTGCTCCTTGGATGACTCTTGTGAGACACCGCTTCGCCTACGCACTCACCTATCCCAACACACACACCCTCCTCCTCCAGTAACCTCCTACAGTACCATAGTCCTGCCTCCACACCAAGGCCCTAGAGCATGACAGAGAGACAGCGGGAGAGTGAAATAGACAGTTTAGCAAGTTTTCTCTTAATATTGCCAGTCAGAAGATTAACTTATTTAGATTATCAGTGACATACACTCTAACAAAAAGAGTGTATCTTATCATTATGTAGGGCTCACATAGTTTCCACACTTATTATTATAATAAATAGTGTCCACACTATTTATTATTTGTCTATTGCGTACTGTCTGTCGTCACTTGTACTCTGTTTGTTGAATGTTGCATGTTGCACTGGGGTCCATGTAGAAATATCTCATCTCACTATGTACATGTTCACAGCTGTTGATGGCACTAAAGTAACCTTGAAAAGTTTGTGAATCTTTAGAATTTTCCATATTTCTGACTAAATATATGACCTAAATTTTGAATAAAATTGTCCTGTATTATACATGTTAGTGGCAGAAGTTTGTGAACCTTTGCTCCGCATGATTCGCTTTCTTTTAAGATTTTCCTTTATAATTTGGCCGACCATTCCTAGAAAAGGCAACAACAGTCTCAACATTTGTACACAGTCTGTCTGACCAAGGTTTGATGGAGTCCAAACTCTTTATAGAAGGTTTTGTAACCTTTTCTATTCTAAGGAGAATTTCGAATTCTTCAGAATCCTCATCAGATCGTAAGAAATCTCCTTTATTCATGATAAACCAAACAAATATATGTTGTGAAAATCAAACTTTAACAGGTAACACCTTCAAATGAACAGATAATCCTAAAGGCTTACATACTTCTGCCTTTCATAGATGCAGTACTGGATAATCTGATAATGTTTAAGTCTATTTATTCAGAAATATGGAAAAGAAATAGGGTTCACAAACTTTCAAGTGCCACTGTATACAGTTTACAAGGGGCTGTGGCAAAGGAGCTAAAAAGAATATCAGAGAACTTCCTACTTATTAATGTCCTCCAGGTTGACTGGACACTAGAGGGCACCCCTGAGTTAGCCCAAAATAAATGGATTTAGATTAAGATTTTGTGCAAAACTGTAATTAATAAACATAAATGACTAAGTGACAAGTGTGCCTGTTTCCTCAAAACAAAGCTGCTCTCATTCCTTCTGGATCAGAAAAGGCTCCCCTTGTAACTTAACGCCATGTTAGCCATTAGCATATCACAATTCTTCCTTGCATGTGAAACTGTCAGTGGTACTGCATTAGTGACATTAGAAAAACGCATGTGTTCATAAGCATAAGCAATTTCAGTGATAGTAGTGAACAAATTGGGGAAAATAACTATTTTAGGGGGTCTGATAAACATTTGTACCATAGCTGAAAAATAAAATATAAGAGAACTGTAGTTTATTGGCTCTCAGTACAACAAAATTACTGCCAAAATAACTTTAATAGTTGTGCTGATGTAATATTTTTAGTATATTAGATATTAATACTTTCACATGTAAATATGAATCAAGTTTGTTTTCTATGAGCCTTCGTGTGTTTGCAAGTGTGTGGGAGCCTTCATGCGTTTGCACGTGTGTGTGTGTACCTCTGCATGGGTAAGGGCTTTGCGAGAGAATGTTAGGTGTGGGTAGACGTAAATTCCACTCTGCACTGGAGGACAATAAAAACCTGACAGAGCATTAAAAAACTCAACAGTTTTGTGCATGTTACGCTTCAGTAAGTTTTTCCTGGATTCCACTTCCTGCAAAAAACACACACACACACACACACACACACACACACACACACAGTAATCCCTCGCTTTTTATTCTTTTAATAATTTAATAATAATAATTATTTATAGTTTTCGGCCAAGTGTTATATATAAATATATGCACACACACACTCACAGTATGATAAATACACAAAATAAACACCACAAACATGCGAGTACCTGTTTGTATAGTTGATGTGATGGATCTCCAGGCTTGGGTGGGTTAGCCATGACATCGAGGGCAATCTGACCAGTAATTGGAGTGCTTATGTCCCCACAGAGCAAAGCCTCAGCAAATAACATCACACTTTCATCGACATTGACCAGCTCCATGTAGCCTGCCCTTAGACCACACCTGGATCACAAATGCATTGGCAAACAAACAAACAACCTACTTTACAGCCATAAAGAAAAACACTTTTTATGTACACGCATTGAGACCAGATGATTGTCTTCTGATCATTTCTTCAATACTGGCCACCTCCATGTGGCCTGCCATACTTTGGGCAAACTTAAATGAGGTAGCAAATCACATTTACAAAGACTTTTATATGTCTTAGAATGAAAACTCACTCCCCCATGATGCCATTGGAGAGGGAGTGGACTGAGGCCAGCTGCACAGTGTGAGAGTAAGGGTGACCCATCTCAGTTAGGACCTTTTTGTAAGACAGAAACGTACTGCCTGCTCCAAAAACAGTGTCCTGGTACACCTAGCATTAAAAAAGGATATTTTAAAATAAACAAATGCGTTCCTTATATAAACATTTATATACTTACATAAAGTACTATTTATATTTTCAAACAGAAACAGAACAATCAGTTTGGCTAAATGTAGCACATCTACATTATGAATCAAACATGTGTATTAACCCCATTAAATAAACACTAAGTTCACCAGGGGAAAAATACTCTCACCTCATCAACCAATAAAAACAGATTATTCTGTGCAGCAAACTGAATCACTTCCTGAATGGATTCTCTGCACTGGACATGGCCTGTCCAAAAGATCATGACTGATATTTAGAGTCGCCTTTCATACTCACATTCTATATGAATACATTCTATATCTACTTGTGTAGTCGGTACCTGTAGGGTTGCCAGGGTTACTGATGTAAATGGCACGTGGCCAGCAGTGACCTTTAGAAGTCTGTAGAGCTCTGTGAAGCTCCCCCTTCTTTATTCTCCATCTCTCTTCTTCTCTTAAATAGTATGGTAAGGGAAATGACCCCACCCGCTCCAGCACACGGGGTAAGGTATAGGGAAAGGGCACAGGTATCATGACTCCAATCTGGCCTGCACCTTCACCTTGATTCAACAACTTCAGAACTACCTTAAATAATGAGCAGCAAGTAAAGGTTGAAGTCAATGCCAAAAACAAAAAAACAATATTTTTACACAATGTAATTGAAAACAGTAACAATCACTTCCAGTCTATGGCTGCTAAAATCATGATTCAATCAGATTGTTGCAGATATTTTGTTAGTTTGTAGATTTACAGTTATAGCTCTTAGGGAACCCGAAGAGATGAAGATGTGTGCCGGATTGGAAGGCACACTCCCGTCACGTGCAGATATGAATTTTGCCACTGTGCACTGCACATATGCCATTCCTCTCGATTCTGCATATGCACCTGAAACATTAAGTATCCAAAAGCCTTTTCAGTCTTTAAAAAGTGGCATTTAAAGCAGGGTGTAGACTCAAACACTTTTTCACAGTGTAAAAAAGAGGGAGATACATGCATGTTGATGCAGTAATATATAAATAAGTCAAATGTGCTCATTTCCTCCTATCCCCAAAATATGCAATCAGCCAAAACATATTTTAAATGTTGCATTCACTACTCCATAAATTAGCATCATCTCGCCATTACAAGCTGTCACGTCATTTCAAATAGAGTTGTTTGTGTTGCTTATGGTAACTATCCCCATCTACAACAGCTCACCTACACTTCCCCCTTCGCAATTTGCCAACAACTTTTGGGCCCTCAGTCGTGTATCAGGAGGAAGTGTTTCACTGACCAAAAGGCCAGGACACAAGCACCCTGCCAGGACCTGAGAAACACATACACACAAACACACACATCAACACTGAAGACAATAAGCAACACATAACAAAATTGCCAGGCCACTTGTTCAATTAAATGACTACCTGTCGGACAAATGTAATTGGCTTCATTCCTGCCGACTGTATGTCACCACAACTGGCATCAATTACCTTCTTAAAGGGTTTGCTCACTCCCTGTGGAAGTACATGTGATGAAATACATACACACAGAGCACTTAGTGACAAACTGCCATGTTTGCACATAGACTGGTGCGAGAAACATTGAGATACAGATGTAGAAATGGACAGATAAATTATGTTAATCCATATGGTTTGATCACAAAAAGGGATAAACAAATCAATCTGAAAACATAACTACAAAAAATACAGAGTGAAGCGCACACACACACACACACACTTAGGCACAGACTCACTATAGAGTAAACAGCTCTCATTTAAACTATAGTACAAACAAGATCAGTTCTTCCTGAGGGAAATTTCCAAACCAGAGCAGGGATGAATGAAATGGAATATGAGGACATCCACTCCTGAGGAAAGAGGCCTGGACACTGTGTACACACATGGTCCAAGGCAGCAAACAAAGGCTGCCCCACAAACACTATGGACAGGCCAAATGGTCCTGACCAGCATGACTGGTGTGAACAAACACACTAGGCCCTAGAGAGTTTGGTAGACTTCCACAGCTTAGTGGACCGAGACACACAGGGGAAGCACTGGCCAAATAGAAGGGAAGCATAAACAGTCAAACACAAAACAAAGGAGAAGAAATGAGAGGGTAGAAGAAAGGGTAATAATGAGAGTAGTTTTGAAGGTGGATGAATTCCAGCCTCATAGTAGAGGTGGCTTACATAAAGAGGGCCAAGATGGGCCCAGCAAATCTAATGGGAGACAAACCAAAGTGAGGAGTCAGGAAGAGGGGAACTCATGACTGTCAAAATGAAAAGTCAAATAAAACCCAGACAAAACATGGCAGAGTGTTACTCTAGCTGTGATTTACATCTTTTTAAATTTACTCTGGTCTTTGCCATGTCTTAGATTAGTAGGCTAGCTCTGATAATTGCTACTTATAGCATAACAGTCACTTGAGGTTTACTAGAAAATAGCAATACATTCATGGTACCAAAGTGCAGCTAAGAAATCTGAATGAATGAAGAATTCAGACTGAATAAAGTGACCTTGTGAGGGTATAGGCTATACAAAGTGGGACGATTAGGAAAACAATTAATTCTCTACAATGATTATTTAACCTTATCCTTAATGTTAAAACCATTAGCAATAATCAGTTACAAAGGGGCTGTGCTCCAGATAGTGTGCCTATGGGGTAAAAACACATTTGCCAAAATAGCCTGTTACACAACAATACCAGAACAAAAAAAACAGACAATTGAAAAAGGTCACGCCTACAAATACAGAAATCTATTCATATTTGCACCATTCAAAAAGATCTTTGTTTAGTTGGTTTTGCTTATTTCTTTGAGAACACAAGTTTTAAACTCTCCAGCAAAGGTTTAAAAATTCAAACATTTCTCAGTCTACACAGTAGTCCTCCAATGTAGCCCTGGAAAAGTATTTTATTCTAAGAGCAAATACGTGTGTATTAATATCACCTGTGTGATTTGCAGTCTGATGGCATCCACGTGTTTCTGAAACTGCTCCTCTGCTAACAGGGCTCTGGAGAGGCTCATCACAGTAGACATGTTCACTGATCTTAACTTCTTTCACTGCTGAGACAGTGTCTCTCCCCCCTGGACGTCTGCATCTCATAGTGCATAGTGCAAAGTTCGCACACATACACGCATGCACACAGTATACTGGGTTGCTACAATGTAATACACAGCTTAACCCACCTGTTATGCTCAGGTCAAACTGTCCTGATTCAAAGTATAACATTACAGGGAAAATTATTTTAAAATATTTAACCTTTTCTTAATTAGTTTGATGAAAATGTTAGCAACAGAGATGCAGATGTTTGTATT
Organism: Brachyalestes nurse; assembly: GCA_037974405.1. Classification (NCBI taxonomy): domain Eukaryota; kingdom Metazoa; phylum Chordata; class Actinopteri; order Characiformes; family Alestidae; genus Brachyalestes; species Brachyalestes nurse. The sequence goes on from JBBPCY010057302.1 coordinate 11,630, forward strand.
AATAAACATTCTCCCAAACAAAAAACAATACATTTTTAAACATTTCCTCAGAAAAAAAATGTTAATGAAAGAAATCATAGTTGATTACACCAAATATTGAGTACACCAAAATATTGATTAAATTCATATTAATTGAGAAAATAATAAAAATATACTAATAAACAATTTTAGCTACTTTCAGATGGTTAAACATACATAGGTTCGTTTGAGTGCTGTAATGAGGCACACAAAAAATTGAATACACCAAAATGAAGTAAATAAACCATAATTCTATGATTTTAAAAACACTAATTTTAGAATAGCTTAACCAAATACAACATATAGTAACTGTATAAAAGACTTTTAGTGGCTAAAATTGTCAAATTAAAATACAGCCTAGAAGTTTTAAATCTCCTCAATTATCCAGCAAGTCTGAAAATAACTTTTAAACAAAAGCTGGAAACCTAATAACCCATAGTATAAGTACATTTTTCAGTGCCACATTTGCTTCAGTAACAGATTCTTTATGCCAAAAAAGTAACATAAAAAGGTTTGGACAACCATTTACATGTATAATGTTTTAAGGCTGTTTTGGTTCACAGTAGGGAGCAATAAAGCAGTGACTGACATTATGCAGTGTTAATCATTATCAAACTGTAAAATCATGTTTATTATTAAACTGTCAAAATATTTACAAGTAGCACCAATTTTTGCATTTGATGTTTGAACCTAAGCAGGTCTCTTATTCATTGTCTTGGCTTTTCTGAAACACATCACATAGGTAATCAGGGACAGGCATTAATATGGTTTATATCATACCTGTTTGATCGATACCATTTTGTAGATCTAAATGGAGAACCATCTGGTGTAATGCCAGAGGGTCCCACAAGGGTCAGTTTTAGGACCTCTGCTGTTCAGTATACATGCTTCCCTCGGGTAACATCATTAGAAGACTAATCCCATGTCTAATCCCATGTTTCCATTGTTATGCTGATGATACCCAATTATATATCTCAACTAAACCAGACGAAATACCTAAGTTGTCTAGACTAACTGAGTGTGTCC
>JBBPCY010057399.1:0-12669 GCA_037974405.1 Brachyalestes nurse
CAGGCTACTGTCGCAAATGTAAAGGTAGATAGCATCAGGTATGTGTGTGAATGGTGTGTGAATACACACATTAACTCAAGTGTTGTAATTCTTTGTTATCTGGACAACCGTGCTGCTGTTAGTCTACAAGCCATAGCTATACACTGCAAACCTTACCACACGGTACCGTAGCCGCAAGCTTGCCCCATAACCGAAACCTCTCTGTAGTAAAATAATCTACCTTGAAAAAGTATAACCAAAAAACACTTGGAATAGCAGCAGTGATTAACTGGTCAAATGTCTCTAAAGCTACTATGCTAATACTATACTAATGTCTCTAAAAACTGATCAAATAAGCAATTTAATGTTCACATTTTGGGTTAAATACTGAAAACTGGAAACCAAAAAAATACATCCAATCATGAGTTTTTTTACTTAGTTGTATCTAGACAAAAATGGTAAAGGAAACCTCATGTTTGTTAGGCCTCCAGTTGCTGAAGGCCTGATATGTCAAATTTAACACAGACCTGATTAGGAAATGACAGGAATTAAGAAATCATGTTTTATGATTCACAATGAATAAGAAAACTTCCCTCTAGGCCTTTTGGGAGTCCCAGATACATGAATATGAATACAAGAAGTAGTCTAAGCAGTCTGTCAGATGGTAAACAGTGGCAGTTATATCCCGAGAATATTTCCTGAAAGAGTAACTCGGAAAATCCCACATACAAGGTAAATTACGTGAATGTCTGTTTCAGGCTTCAAATAAAACATGGACTTTTTTACAATCTTCAAAAGAATAACCAAAACTGCTCATTAGCGTTATCATAGAGGTGTTTTTCTGTTTTGATATTTCTGGTGCACACAAAGCCTAACTTGTGGTATTCATGGTCATGTCCCTGACCATCTAGACTTTAAACAGATTGTACAAGGTCTCACATCATACCTTAAGCTCCACAGCGTTGATGAGCCGGCCACATTTGTCACATTGGTCCCCTCTGGCCTCAGGGTACTTACAGTGCGGACACACACCTTCCACAAATCGGTCAGCCAGAAAGCGCTTACAGCTCTCACAATGCAACTGCTCCACCGTGTCCTCCAGCAGATAGCCTCGTTCATGCAGCCGCCAGAATATGTTCTGTGCAATTCTGAGAGCAAGGAAGAGAGAATCCGATGGAAAAAGACAACTGTGAGAGAAGCGCTCAGGATTTACCCTATAAACTCTAGGGATCTCCTCACTTGACTGCATGAATTATATATTATTTTAAAAGCAATTACTGTATTCAAAGTAGAAATGGTCATACTTCATAATTGATAAAACACTCCTTACTCAATATACTCTCTCTCACACACACAAACACTCTTAGCTTACTCAGTCTGTCGTTCAGTGGTGGTGCGGCCGAAGTAGTCGAAGTCGATCTGAAACCACTTATAAATTGCGGAGTGGACAGCATGGTATTTATCACAGATCTCCTGTGGTGTCAGACCCTCCTCACGAGCCTTGTTCTCTGTTGCAGTGCCATATTCATCTGTACCACACACAAACAGCAAGTTCCAGCCTCGCAAACGTCCATATCTGCAGAGAAAAAAGAGCAGAATCCTTAAAACTTCTTAAAAAAGAAACACAGGCGACAAAATGTTTGCAGCAATTAGAAAACATAGTTGGAAACAAAATTCCTGAAAAGGTCAAAATGCCATGTTGCTCACTTGCTTGTTACTAAAATGCTCTGTAACATTCATACAACACATGCAGTCATTAACAACAGATTACAATCCTCTATAAGAAGCATCACACTAGGATCAAAGAAAGACCAGAACAGACTGGGGAAGAGGGAGAAAGGCAAACAGCAGAGGGATGTAACTGGTCCTTCCACCAGTCATGTTACCTGGCAAATACATCAGCGCTGAGCACACAACCAATGATGTTGCCAAGGTGAGGCACGTTGTTGACATAGGGCAGGGCACTGGTCAGCAACACGTTGCGTTTCCCTTCCTGTGGTAGACTAAGGAGATCCCAAAACATAGACAACATTACACACAGTCCCACTTAAGATCTTACACAGAGGGTCTAGAGTGCTGAAGGTGTGCTCTGTAAAATGTAGGCCTGGCTTCAATTAAGGTTTTTTTCTGACTCACAAAAAAGCCAGATGTTTAACTGGTCACTGGCAAATGACAGCTTGCCTTATTGTTCTTCAGAAATACACTGAAAAAACACATGGCCAATTTGCTTAGCCGTACTCTGAAAATCTAAATTTTAAAATGTAAGTAAACGTATTATGTAAATTGATCAGAAAAATATAAAAATGATTTTAACAAAACTCCAAAAATAATGAACTAGCTTTTCGTACATTTATGATTTGTTACTAAAACAAACAAGCAAATGTATTCATCTACTGACAAAATCTTAAAGACTTTTCTGGTAATATTAGTCAACCCTAGATTCTTATATTCTTATATTTCTGAGCAGACTTATCTTACACAAAGTGTAACCTCCCTTAAAATGGGATTAGAATCTTACACAGGGTGTTTCTTCTGCAGGCTGTCTGAACAGTGTGGGAGTCCTTTACTCCAGGCCTCTGCAGCTGCCTCAATCTCTTCCACCGTCATCACGGGCTGCGAGTCCTCAGTCTATAGAACAAACAAATTACAAACATTCCACATCACGCCGTTCCACACATGTGTCCAGATTTCCCTCTACCAGATCCATAAGGACACTGTGTACCTCAGCAGCATTAGCACCGCTCGCACTGTCCTTTCGCTGTATGTGAGGAGCCGGCTGCTTTTGAAGGAAACTCTTCAGAGCAGATCCTTTCCCCTGCAGGACCCTCTGAGCAGCTGCCTCACAGGCTGGCAGCTGACCCACACGCTCAAGCCAGCCCCGCACTGACCGCACGTCACCTAGAAACAGAAACATCTGAACACTTACCATGCTTCAAATAAACAAAACTGCTACCAGAAAAGAACGTAGAACTTTAAAACATATAAATCGAATGAAAGTGACCATTCTGTCATCCGTGAACACTCCACAGCACACTGTGTGAACAGCACAAAATTTGTCCTCTGTTTTAAATCCATTCACTAAGTGAAGCAGTGGGAAGCCAGGAACACAGCGCCTGGGGAGCAGTGTGTGGGGACGGTACCTCACTCAAGGGTACCTCAGTGGTGCCACTAGCAGTTTTGGGAACTGAACCCCCGACTTCCTGATCACAGGGCAAACAACCTAACCTCTAGCCAACCAGCTGCCCCAATAACAACATAATGGATTCAAAAGTAAAAAAGATTTGAAGAGTTTGAAAATAAAACTAAATAGACCATGAACAAAAACACAAAATGAACATAACCTAAAAATATAAATTTAACAAATGGATAAGGAAAATGCACAATGTAAAACGTAACTGGTTTCTTTCCTCACCAGCTTCAAAAGATGAGTTACTCAGAACAGGGTGGAGCGCTGCCCACAGCACAACATCTGCCACTGTCACGGTTTCCTGAAACAAATAATGTGATAAACATGATTAAAAGTATAGCTGTGAATAGAAAAATAAAAAAGACATAGACAGACAGACAGACGGACAGATAGATATTAAAAGTAAAAAAATGTGAACTATTATTTTGAAAAGCTCAAATCTGGAATTGAGCAAGAGTGTTTGTAACGTGAATGTGGTTTACCCCAATTAGGTATGGTGTGGTCTTTTTGCTGAGGAACTGTTCCAGCCAGCCCAGAGGTCCCTTCAGAACTGTGGCAGCCTCGCTGGGTTTCCCCTGAAGTGTCAGCAAGTGGAGCGCCTGCAGCAGCGCCGGCTAACATATGAACATAACCCAAAACTAGTTATTACCATCATAATACACATCAAGCCTGAGTTATAATACATTAAGAGCTGATTATGTTTTGAACACATGGTCAACCAAAGATTTCGCAATCGTCTTTTACACATGTTTTATTTTGCGAGAGAAATGATTTATAAGAATACAGGAAACTACATACTTAGACATAGACGTCTTTAACAGGACATGAATGATAACAGCATCATTAACGTTAAGCCTCTACAGCAGCTGATTCTCACCTGAAGTTCTGTTGCCTCCCATTCCAGTAACTGATTGCTACAGTCAGTGGCCTCTTTCCCAACAACCTCAAACAGGTACCTGTGGAGACAAGGAGATTTAAGACAACAGCCTACAGAGTCTTTGTTCCACAGAGAAAGAGGCTACAGTGCCAAGTTTAGGATTAGGTTAAAAGGTGCTCACTGGCAGATGGAATTGGGACTGAAGATGTACTGCCCGTTGGGCAGGTCCAGAACAGGAAAGACGGGCCGACTAAGGAAGGGCACCACTCTCTCTGGAAAAAAAGACAGAAAAAACACACCCACCCACCCACACCAGACATGCAGGCAATTAGGCAAACCACAGGCAATCGAAAATGTCACAATAACCTGCGGGCATTCTCATTTACACCAGGAGCTGCAGGAAGAAAACTACTGGAAATATTTACCAGATATGTGTAAACACCACAAAAATAAAGACAACCTGCTAGACTACATTCATTCACACTTGACTCCATAACTTGACTGATATATCATGTGAATATAGTTTAAGTTTTAGACGTAACATTCACTTTGACGTTTTGTGATGTCACTGCACATTCATACAAATATTCACAATTAGACTTTTACAGCTAATTCAGTCTTAAAGGCACAGTAGTGCATTTTTAAACAAAATAAGGCTGAAGAAATGAATGTTTTGGTAAATAAAAGAACATTGTATAAGGTGTGGAAAAATAAAATGCAGGATAAGAGCCGTCAATGAGCTGAGTATCAGAATGAATTAATGGGTGGAGTACAGTTCATTACAGGCCCCATAACCTCTTTGGAAGTTTACTCAGTTTTATGCATCCAACAAATTTGCATTTCATTCTGCATGACCATTTTCAAATCTCACTTTATCTGCTGGAATTACAGACTGTTTTCCTCACTGTGCTTTTAAGACTGATGTATGTAAACAGTCTCTGCACTGGCTGACTTGTCTGTATTGTGCCTCAGTTATAAAGGGGGTTGAGCTGGAAAGATCCTTTTACCCTTATTGTGAATGGGTGAGAGAAGCTAGACTGCTGTACGCTAAATAGGTAGGTATGTGTGAATCTGGTGGTTTCAGTAACATCACAAAATAATGATTACCAAACAGGCTTTTTTACAGATTAGTTTCTATTGATAGTTTCAAGTAATTGAACTCTTTAATTCAGACTGGGGTACTGAAACAGGTACTGAAACGCTGAAAGTAAGGCTAGAACTAAGTAATACTTAGAAATACACTCTCTCTCTGTCTTTAAAATAGGTAACGTTAGGTGTGTGTGAATGTTGTGGTTTCTGTGAGTTCCAAAGTGGCTTTTTTACAACTTACTTTCCACTGATACAGGCCCTTTAATACAAATTAGGGGTGTAAACAGGTACTGAAACACCAAAAGTGAAGCAGAACTAAGTAATAAGTCTCTCTCTATATACATATCTCTTTCTAAAACAAGTAGGGATGTGCGGGTTTTGTGACGTCACAAAACAGGCTTTTCCACAGTTTAGTTTCCATTGACGGTTTCAGATATGGGCCCTGAGATACGGGCCCTGTAATATTGATTAGGGGTGTAAACAGGTACTCAAACAGATACTAAAACACCAAAAGTTAGGTAGGAACTAAGTAATGCTTTTCAAGATTCAAGATACTTTATTTGTCACATGCATAGTCATACAGGTACAACACGCAGTGAAATGTATCCTGAACTGCTCCTTTGACTGTGCAGACACTTAATAATTCTCTCTCTCTCCCTCTTACACTCATAGATAAGAGCGTTTAAACTGACAAGACAATAGATGAGTCTTAAGTGTGCAAAACTCTGGTCTCACCCTCGTGGCTGACCAGCTGGACGTCACATTTCACCCCTGTGTGTTCACGCGCCGCCAGCACCTTCACACAGTGTGGGTTCCCCTCGCTGATATAGAGTTTCATTTGGCCCCTCTTTCTTCTTCTTATCGCTCGGTCTGTGGGATTGGCGCTCTGGAGTCTGACAGCTCTGACCGTTTCTACTCCCAAACACAGAGCATTCAACCGAGCCGGCTCTCCTGCCTCCCCACGCTGATGCAACTGGTCACCAACCCCACAGTGAGCGTGTTGTAGTTTTTGCGAGTCTCAGACACATCACAAACCTACGAGAACTAGGAATCGCGGAGACTACAATACCCACTAACCCCAGCGCCGTCGTGAAGCAGTTCCTGCGCGTGCGTTTACCCCATTGGTCGCTGGTTTTGTTGACGTCGAAGTGGGATTTTAAAAAATGGTAAAACATTAAAAATACACGCTGTTAAAAGCTCTTACAGCGCTGTCTGTTTGTATAAAATGTGTCCTACGTTCAAATAAGTGCATTCCCACTCTTGTTACTACAGGAGAAAAAGTTTAGTATAGAAATCTCACTCTTCTCCGTGGTATTTCAGTAGCTGCGTTCCAATCCGAGCCTATCAGAAAAAGGTCACCTACTTGTGAAGGGAATATGGACCTTCGGATCTTTTCAGATAATTTTGGCTCAGATCACTAAGAAGAGTGGACTCTTTCGGCTCCAAAACGACTCCTCATATGGCCATTTATGCCTTTTATCATTCAGCCAAATTTAACACTGTTTTGACCCATTGTTAGTATGTGTGCACATACTGGACAAAAGTATTGGCACGCCCATTACACCAGCTGGGACTTTAGTGTAAAGTGCCCATTTTGTCATACATGAACACACCACAGCACGAAATTCTTCTCTGCATTTAACCCGTTCACGAAGTGAAGCAGGGGGCAGCCAGGAACACAGTGCCCAGGGAGCAGTGTGTGGGGACGGTACTTTAATCAAGGGTACCTCAGAGGTGCCACCAGCAGTCTTGGGGTTCAAACCCACGACGTTCTGTTTGCAGGGGCAACTCCCTAACCACTTTGTATTCAGATACATAGACTTTAACATGGTCTCCCCTTTTAGGTATAAGAGCTTCCACTCTTCTTTAAAGGCTTTCCACAAGATTTTGGAATTTGTGCCCATTCATGGTGTAGAGCATTTATGTGGTCAGGCACTGATGTTGGACGAGAAGGCCTGGCTTGTGTTCTCAGTTCCAGTTCATCCCAGTATGTGTTGGATGGGGTTGAGGTCAGTTCAAGTTCTTCCACACTGAACTCATCTAGCCATGTGTTTATGGAACTCACTTTGATAACTGGAGCACAGTGATGCTGGAATGGAAAAGGTTCTTCTCCAAACTGGGTCCACAAAGTTGGAAGCCTGGCATTGTTAAAAATGTCTGGGTATTCTGAAGCATTATGATTAAGCCCTTCACTGGAAGTAAGCCCAAACCCTGAAAAACACGTGTTGAACTTTTGTATATGTAATGTATATCACTGTAGATATAGGTATTCAGTGTAATGTATACAATGTAATTATGCCAATCCATATAATTCCCATAATAGGGTGATTTTACGTTTGGTATAAATAGATTAAATGTGAAAATATCAAACACTATTACACTTTTATTTATATTGAACATTGTTGTTGGTATTTTGTACAAACACTGAACAGACACATTGCATGTGGTCCATAAAGGTTTGTGACAACTCTAATGCTACTCTGATGATAAAAATAGACTTTCCAAAAAAACAAATCACTCACAGGATGTGACACGCTTGTTCCCAGCTGAATGTGGGAACATCTTGCCTCTTCATTTTTATTAAGTTACAAAAAATAAAGAATCATTCGCTTAAAAGACCTGGCTCAAAGTGACTGACATGTCACTAGCAACTCCAGCAAAATCTATTTGTCCATTAATTTAGCAAATATCTTTTACAGTTTTACTCACTGTTTTTGACTTTCTGGTAAAATCTGGGCTTTTTTTCTAATACTGCCTGCATTGGGCAAAAAAACCTTAAAAGGAACCAAGACTGAAAAGAGCAATTGCACACTTAGCAATTGCAATTAGTATTATGAGCGAATTTAAGGAGTGACTGAGTCACAGATAGTGACTGATGAAAGATAAATATTGCCTACTGTAATGCCAAAATACAAAGGAAACCACAAAAATGCTAAAACTTAGTAATAATTATAAAACCGATGTTATTTCAAAATTAAATTGTGTTCATAGACGCTGATAGAGAGTTGCAGATGCATGATGGCTTATGGCTGGAGGAGAATGGAGGGGAGGTTATTAGCCGAGTTGCCGTGTGACTGAACATGCAGTTATGGGTCTGTGTTTTCAGGCATAGAGGTCAGGTCAGAGAAACATGAGGAACTGGTCCATGGTGGTAGAACTGGTCCCGAGGTCAAGCAGCAAGAACACCCAGTTAGGAAATAAAACATCATCTCACTGGAAAACAGGGGCAGGAACAGTTCTGGGTGCAGACGTGAGACAAGAAAAAAACTCTATTAATAACTTTAATAATAGAGTCTGTTAATAATAGAGTCTGTTGAGCTGTTGTTTCCCAGGAGATGAGCCTTTTTTCTTCTGAGTATTATTTTCTGTTGTTTTTGTGTAGGAGGAAGATTTTTAGGAGGTATTTTTTATTATTATTTTCATATCGAGTTAGAACACTAGTGTGGATAAAGCAGTTACAGAAAATGAGAGAAATTAGAGTGTATGTATATGCGCTATCCTGCATTTCTTTATGTAATGGCTTCAGACACCTCTCATTTCTTTATATTTGGCTTTGCGCTGAATATCCATATACATATATGTGTGTGTGTGTGTGTGTGTGTATACATATGTTGGCATCACAGGCTAAGGACTGGTAGGACTGGACTGGTAGATTGCTAACGTGCAATGACTAGTGTACTACTTTTCTGCACTAGTGGACTCAAGGAGGCGAATCGGAACACAGCCAGAGTGTGTGTGTGTGGGGGGGGTCCTCTCTGTTGTCACGTGACGGGGACTGACAGGTTCTCGCGCGGGGCAGAGCGGCAGTGAGCGCACGAGCTGGGGGAGAGCTGGGACAGGTAATAAAACTGCTCTGTTGATTTCAGGACAGCACGGATGCACCTGCAGCAACGGGTAAGTAAAACACAACTTATTCACAGTTTTAAATAATAACTTCTGTAGACTTGTTTTGATTTTAATATCCTACACAACGTTCATCAGTGGTATATAATTTATATGACATTAATGAGAGGAGAAAAAACAGTAATGTGGTTACTAATAATGGGACTTCTTGTTTATTTATAGGAAATGTAATGAGAGTAAGCTTTAGAGATCGTAGCTAGTTGAAGTGTGTGTGTTTTCAGACAGTTTGAAAGAACACTGGGCTTTATCAGTTTCAGGAGTTCAGCAATTTCTGTACAGCCTCCTCAGGCAGCTCAGTTTAGACTACTGACTCACTCTTTTCATGAGAATGCTTGCAAAGTCTTATCTGCTTGTTCTTCAAGGCCCAGGTCAGCATTTAAACCACTCTGTAACATTTCTGTCTGCAGTTTAACGACCCAAAACAGACGAGGGTCCAGTGCAGTCAGTTTGAATTCATTTGTATCTCTCAGATGCACAATTGGGCCATTGAACCCAGAGAGCAGTGTGTGTGTGTAATGTGGAGGGGTGGGGGTAGTGGGGTTTTTTTTGGGGTGGTTTAGAGGAAGATGGGACGGAGAGGCAGGTGGGCAAGGCAGCCCAAATGAGGGGATAATCTAGACTAGAACAGCTCTAGGGTGGTAAAGTACCAGGAGCAAGTGCACTTTTATGTAATAGCTTTGTAGTCTGTAATATTGCATAACTGCTGCACAAATAGAGTGCCCTCTGGCAGTCAGGACCACGAGTGGGACGATATGGCAAAAAAATCAAAACATCATGATATTTGTGTTCTGCATGTACAACAGTGGTTTAAAATAAGACCATGAATAATGATTTTTTAAGTTCCATTCAAAATTCATGATTAAAAAGTTTTTTTTCATACCAAAAATAGTTCAGAGTTACTGAATGAGGTAATGTGGCTTCCAAATGGCATTAATGTTACTTGTACTTGCTTATCTTGATTCAATCATATTATGACATGATCTATATACAATGTAGTTTTTATGATACATGCAGGTGTTCAGTGCTGATTGTGTGATATAGTCAAAAAAAACATAGTGACGTAATGCATTTGTGAAGATTCCTCACCAGTACCTCTTTTCAATACCTTCTTTAAAACAACAGACCAAAGGTGGGTGTGGTTTGAAGCAGAAATGAGCGAGGTGAGGTTTAAGTGTGTGTATTTACCGACTGTGACGGACTGCAGACTAATCAAGAAGAGCTGAGTTAATAACATGCTTGCAGAAAGTCCCTTAGACAGCCAGTCAGCAGTCTTGTTTTGGAACAAGCACGTATGTATGCAAAAGCTGAAATACAGGTACTCGGTAGTACTGAATTCAAGGTTCTTTATTTGTTACATACATAATTATACAAGTACAACATGCAGCGAAATGAGCCACTGAGTTGGCCCATTAGACTGTACAATAGTTATTAAGTAATTTAAATAAAATAAAGAGAAATATGGAAAGGCTAAACTAAGGTAATGACATTATACAGAAATAAGTATATTTCAGCTAAACAAATGTTGTAAATAGCAGCAAGATCTCTACAGTGTGGAAAAAATGAAACAGTAGGCCTATAGAATATCTATGTGCTGTGAAGTGCAGTGTGCTGGTTTGCTGATGAGATACAGTGAGGTAGAGAGGCAGGTGAGGTACAGTGAGGTAGAGAGGCAGGTGGCATACAGTGAGGTAGAGAGGCAGGTGAGGTACTGTGAGGTAGAGAGGCAGGTGAGGTAGAAAGGCATATGGGGTACAGCGAGGTAGCGAGGCAGGTGAGGTACAGTGAAGTAGAGACGCAGGTGAGGTAGAGAGTCATTTACAGTAAAGTAGAGAGGCAGGTGAGGTACAGTGAGATAAAGAGGCAGGTAAGGTTGAGTGAGGTAAAGAGGCAGGTGAGGTACAGAGGCAGGTGAGGTACAGTAAGGTAAAGAGGCGGGTGAGATACAGTGAGGTAGAGAGGCAGATACAGTGAGGTAGAGAGGCAGATACAGTGAGATGAAGAGGTAGGTGAGGTACAGTGAGGTAGAGAGTCGGATACAGTGAGGTACAGAGGCAGGTGAGGTACAGTGAGGTAGAGAGGCAGGTGAGATACAGTGAGGTACAGAGGCAGGTGAGATACAGTGAGGTAGAGAGGTAGGCGAGGTACAGTGAGGTAGAGAGTCAAATACAGTGACGTAGAGAGTCAGATACAGTGAGGTAGAGAGTCAGATACAGTGAGGTACAGAAGCAGGTGAGGTACAGTGAGGTAGAGAGGCAGGTGAGATACAGTGAGGTAGAGGTAGGCGAGGTACAGTGAGGTAGAGAGTCAGATACAGTGAGGTAGAGAGTCAGATACAGTGACGTAGAGAATCAGATACAGTGAGGTAGAATCAGATACAGTGAGGTAGAGAGGCAGGTGAGGTACAGTGAGGTAGAGAGGCAGGTAAGGTACAGTGAGGTAGAGAGGCAGGTGAGGTACAGTGAGGTAGAGGGTTCAGTTTGTGTTATAATATACAGTTGGGCATGTCCTGGTGCAAGAAGTCAGAACAGAGCCAGGCCTCGACTCTGAGCTTCAGAATGGTTGTGTATGTCATGATATGGAAAAAAGGATGTGGTCGCCATTGTTTCAGAATCACAAGACGACTTAGTTTGCTTTAATCATGGTGCTCTGCCTTTTCTTACACCACACACACGCAGTTTCAGTCTGACTGAATCGCTCTAAGGCCTTGGGCCTAAGATGAGTTTTCTAACATCCGTCCTGTTGCTCTAAAAGCAGGGCAGAGCAGGATGTTGTATGGTTGTGTGTTCCGCACTGACCCCACATGCTGGAACACAAACATGCTCACACATACTCACACGCAGACTGACGCACAGTCACACGCCACTAAACTGAATACGCTGCTGCATTTCTGGACTCATTTGGTTTGTGCTGTTATAAGTGTTATATAACCTGCTGAAGATCACACACACACTCATGAATTCGCCTTTGTGTGCATGTGTGCATGTGTGTGTACATGTGCATGTGTGTGTTCATGTATTTGTGATTTTCATGATCTGCTAAGAACACAAATCAGAAAACAAGAAGTGTAAAAGTGTAAAGTGTCCATTCTGTCATACGTGAACACACCACAGCACACAGTGTGAACAGCACAAAATTCTTCCTCTGTATTAAAACATTCACCAAGTGAAGCAGTGGGCAGCCAGGAACACAGAGCTCAGAGAGCAAGAAACCAGTAGTAATCAGAGTAAAACCAGAGGATAACAAGAAATAGATTAAAGCTCCTTTAATGTAAAGAGTGTCTTACCAGTGTTCCCTGTTTCATTTATTTTAAAAGTCAATTGACAAAACCACTTAAAGTTAAAGGTTAAAGTTGGTGGCTCTTCCTATGTATATAAACTATATAACTAAAAACACTATTTTATGCCCATCACATTTTGTCTTTGGGATATTGAGTGCATTCAATAAAAAATGGGAACAAATGTTTAACTGTGATAGGCTGCAGAGTGCCTAAAGATGCAAGGTGTCTAGATAAAGGTGTTCCAACCTTTCAGCATTCAGCACCACTAGTATACTGATGAGAGGTAGAGAGGCAGGTGAGGTACAGTGAGGTAGAGAGGCAGGTGAGGTACAGTGAGGTAGAGAGGCAGGTGAGGTA
>JBBPCY010057420.1:0-12667 GCA_037974405.1 Brachyalestes nurse
GAATGCACTTTGTTCATGCACTTCCTTCACAATATTAAAATGCACTTGAATTCAGTAGTTTAATGAGAGAAGATATTAAATTGTATAATATTTTAGCTATCTTGCTTTTAAGCTAATCATGAGTGAGGCCAAGTAAATTATTTTATTTCAACTTATTTTATATTGTGCATTGTATGAATGCTAAATAAATATTTTCATATTTTTGTAACAGATTTATTTTAATGTGTGTATATATATATATATATACTTGATTTGATGTGATTTGATGATGTACTGGATTTGCATGGTGTGTTTAGGAGAAAGTCTAAAACACACCTAAATCATTTTAATGTGGACCTTTCAGTTTTAAGTGATGACTTTTAAGTGACATAATGAATGAATGATTGATCATATTCATTCATTTTTAACATGATCAAGACAATTTTACGTGATTTATTTAAAAAAAAAAAAGAACTGGAATGATGAGCAGCCTGGCCTGGGCTTAAGGGCGCTCCTTGGACCCTTAATGATTAATAATCTTATGGCAGTTTTTATTCTTTTAATTCATTTCTTAATATGAAACATCAGTGACAGTAACAGCAAGGAACAGTGTAGATGAAGTTAAAATGACCACAGCAGAGCTTTCCTGATTCCACTTGTCAGGATGTATTGGGAATGTATAGTGAATGTATTCTTAATATGTTTATATTTTATGCACTGTAATGGAATGTATTACTGAATAACGACAGTGGATTCAGTATCCAGCAATCTCTACCTCTTAGGTTATCTGTACCAGTGTCTATTAGAACCTCCAGGAGCATACCATTCACACCATAAATATCAAAATCATAAAGATAAAACAAGGTCAAACATAAGGAAAAACACGACTCATATGATAATGCTCATTTCTGCTATGATAATGCTATTTGGGGCAGCTGGTGGTTAAGGAGTTGCCTCTGCAATCAGAAGATTGTGGGTTCAAATCCCAGGACTGCCAGAGGCACATCTGAGGTACCCTTGAGAAAGGTACCATCCCCACACACTCCCTGGATGTTGCTGGCTTGCCACTGCTTCACTTGGCGAATGGGTTAAATACAAAGAAAGAATTTCACACTGTCCACACTGTGTGCTGTGCTGTGCTGTGTTTACATGTGAGTATTAGGGGCCCCTTTACTTTACTTCAATGTAATTTCTGCTCTGTGGGATTCCACTGCTTGGGCTGCAGCTCACATGGTCAGTGATGTATCTGCTTCAGCTGTACACATAGAGTGCTGTTTCCTCCACAAGATTTCATGATTGCTGGTAATTCCATTGTCACTTCCTAATTAAGTTTGTAGTTAATCTAACACTTTAGTCTCCTGAAGTCTCCAGCTCCTTAAGCACTAACCAATAAACTTGCTAAGCTATATGACCTAGATCTGATTGGATAATTTATCTATCTATCTATCTATCTATCTATCTATCTATCTATCTATCTATCTATCTATCTATCTATCTATCTATCTATCTACTTTCAAGCCAGTGTAGGAACAATTCTAAACATACACAAACACACACATTTCCTCACAGTGAAAAGCAAACAGTTTGCAAATTGCATGAAAAGTTGAGCGAGACGGCAAACTGTTCACCATCTGCTGCGCAACCGTTACGTAACGAAGCGGCAATTAATGCGAGGCCCTTCAAACATGACCCAGTCGTTTCAGCACATTTTAAATGAATCCCCATGATTCACCGTTTGTTTTCTCCACACAAACAAGCCAAAGTAACCCACGTTATAACTCGCAGGTTGAAAATCATTAAAATACGGCAGGACAAGGCAGCAGGAACACATACCTGCTCCTTAGAAGATCCTTCTAATTGTAGACACTGGGGTGCAGATGTTTGAGGAATTGGGAAGGGAACTTTCATGCTGGTCAGTAATGAGAGTCCTACTCGTCACGATACAGAGGACTTCGGAAGAATCACACCGAACTAAAAGACACCAAAGGCAGCAGTCATCTTGCCTGTGAGGAATGAAGTCAGCGGTGCACCTGCAGTAACTCAGCGCCCTTGTCTGCTGGAGGAAGGTATTTTTGAGGCCCACCGGTGTGACTGGCTAATGACGCATCATCTAATCCTGAACCAGCAATTACTGATTCAGTAAAGCAGAAAATCAGAGATTTGCCCTGCTAGGTCTCCTGTGGTACACACATCACTCCATACCTCTTTTTAAAAGAATTTCTTCCTTGTTGCTAATTTAAACAGATGTATATATTCTGTCCAAATTTTGGGCTTTCGGGCCATTCTGTATATGTGTTTGTAAGCAGAGATGTTTTGCTTTCTTAATAAAAACTCCTTTTTAACACATTTTTGTCATTTGTTTATGGAGAAGCTGAAGAAACAGAGTGACACAGTATACATTCCTGATGGCACAGAATGCTAATCAAATGGAAACTTAATTCATTTTGTTATGTAATGATTAAGGTATGTCACTGCAACATGGTGGCGCTGGGGAGCGATGTTGCTTCACAGGAAGAAGGTCCTGGGTTTGCTTCCCAGCTAGAGCAGCAGAGGGTCCTTTCTGTGTGGCGTTTACATGATCTCCCTTTGTCGATTTGGGGTTCCAAAGGGTTCTCCGGTTTCCTCCCACAATTCAAAGGCATGCAGACCAGGTGAACTGTAGATGTGAAATAGCCCCTAGTCATGTGGGAGTGTATGTCCAGGGTGCTTCTCTACTTTTGCCCTAAGGCCGCTGGATAGGCTCCAGCATCCCCTGCACTATTTAACTGTTATTATGGGGACAGCTGGTGGTCTGGTGGTTAGGGAGTTGTGCCTGTGATAGGAAGGCTGTAGGTTCGAATCATCCCCACACACTGCTCCCCAAGAGCTTCATTACTGGCTGCCCCCTGCTTTAGTTAGTTAAATGCAGAGAAGAATTTCACACTGTGTCTTGTGCTGTGTTTACGTGTGAGAAATGTTCACTTTACACTTACTTATGTAATGTAAAAAAAAAAATGGGGAGAAACATGACTCGAGGCTGCTATTACAACCTGATATTGTGGTAATTTGTTCATACAACACTCATTTATACATTCAATTAATCTTTATGGATTTTGAAAATTATGCTATTTAACTACCATAATATGTAATAAAAAGGGGCTTCCTAGGGGCATCACTCTCTAAGCCATACCTCTCAAACTACCATTTAAGACAAAAAGCCTGGAGATAACTGATCTTGGATCAGATTCCTATTTAATACTGTGATTGTCAAGCTTTTCCTAAATGGCTTCTCCAAGCAAACAGAGTTATATTTTGTTCAGTTTTGAAGAGAGATGGCCATCAGACCATTCAGTTACTAGTAAGATAAATGTAAGTAAGATTTAAAGAAACATATTGTCCAAAAAAGTCACATTTTCAAGTTTCCCATTTACCCAAGTGTAATCCATTAGAGAAGACATGTTTGCTGTATGAAGTTTGTTTCTGGAGTCATGTGACTAAGGCCATGTCCACACGTACATGGATATTTATAGAAACTGAGATTTTCGGTTTTCATTTAAAAAAATCGCGTCCACACGAGTTGCAAAAAAAATTCTCCGCCTACACGCAATTGCAAAAAACGCTGTCAAAAGCATGCCAAGGCAGCAGGTGGTGATATAACCTTAAACCATATAGCATTGGTGACCAATCAGAAGCCTTGGAGGGGGGACATCATTACCAGAGACATTATCTGTGTATAAAAGCATACAAAGCTGACTCTGACATCTATGTCCTAAATACTGGATGGACAGTAGCTCTGCATAAACATTCCAAACCTTCTAACAAGGTTGAGAGCAGTAGTACTTTGTATACGTTGGGCAGATCACTTCCATTGGCAACCAGGTCTCAACTACGCCTCTCATTTCTGCTTATTTATTTCTTCTTCCTCATTTTCACTTAAAAAAATACTTATATCCATGCCTTCCTTACTTTTGCCTTATCCTCTGACTTTTCTTTGACAGGAGTTGTTTAGGTGTACTAAGCCTGCAGTAACGTGGTTGAATAGTGGACATTGATTTAAGTACTGTATAGCTTTACAGGTTTAAGAAATAAATGTGGATGACTTAAGCACTGATGTACGTCGCCCTGGACAAGAGTGTTAGTTAAATGCCATAAATGGAAATGTAAACGCTAATGTAAACACGGCGCATACTGTGATGTCATATGAGTGGCGCACACTATGACTATGACAAAATGGTCCGTTCTTCAAAATCTTCATTTTTCTTGTCCACACGTAAACGCAGAAACTGAGTTTTCAAAATTGCCACTTTGGGCGGAGTTCTTAAAAACCTCAACATTTACGTGTAGACGAAAGGCCAAAACACATAGAAAAGAAATACCCGCATATGTGTGGACATGGTCTAAAAAAGCTAATAATTATTGGAAGTCTCTTCCCAACCAGTTAAGACAATACAAACTGCAGGTCTAAATACTCACACACTTGTCTCATTAGTAATCTCAAGCTGACCTGCTTCTGTGTTTGCGGACACTGTAGATATTTTTTTGTTTGTTTTTTTTACAGCTTATGGTTTGTTGGGTTGCTGTAACAGGACAGGTGTTCTTCACGTGTGCTGAGTTGTCCAATGGTATTCTGTTAGCAGCACTTTGAACAGTTTGACATTTACCCTTCCAGCTTGGTAGCGTTGTGTGGTAGGTGGGTGGCAAGTGGCGTGCGGCAGTCTGAAAGTGAACAATGGTGACATAAACTGATCAAACGAAAAATGAATACGATAAAGTGAGGCTTAATGAAGTATTACTGAAGCTGCACCAAAGCTCCTGCTCCGTTCTGATATCCTCTCATCACCATGGTGATATCCGGCTCTCTCTCTCACTCACTCATGAACAGCAGGAGGGAGGAGGACGAGCATCATTAGGGTCACACTGTGAGCAATTTTCTTCTCACCTTTGTTCTGATGTTCTCTTTCTCTCTCTCTCTCTCTCTCTCTCTCTCTCTCTCTCTATCTATCTATCTATCTATCTATCTATATATACATATATATATATATATATATGTGTATTTATAAAATTCCTCTTCCCTTTTGAGAGAGCGGCTCTAGGGCGACTTCAGTGAGATTCCTGTGTTCTGATCTGCTGCACTTTCACAGTGACTTACCACAGCCAAGGGGCTGGATGGCTGTACACTGGCTAGTTTAATATTCAGAGAGGAGACAGATTTGTTTTTTGCAGAACAGACAAAGCACAACCATCCTGATCAAAGGACTTTCAAACAACAGAGATGTTTCCTTGGTTTGGGAAGGTGAACAAACATATTCATTCATTTGTTTACATGCTTCGTGGCATTCAAGAAATGAGTGCAGACCCATCCAAGGCATCATTTACTTTGCATTGGTGTAATTGCCTGTGCAAAAAAAGCTCACCGGCTCTATGGGCTGTAATTGCTGTGGTTTGATTGAGCAAACAGGTAGAAGCTTTTGAGCTGGCGGCGGAGGATTAATTATATCTTCTGTAATTTGCTCAGCTCAACTGTGACAAAGCTGTCATCATCCTTTATATCTCCACCATACCTTAATTCGTCTGAATTTAGATGAATTAGTGAGGCCCATTAGTAAAAGTGCAGTTAAACCCCCCCAAATGGCAGCAAAGTTGGATTTCAGTGATGATACTGAACGCAGTTATCAAGTCTTTCTGTGGAAAAATAGTTTACCAATCGTTGTCGTGAACTTACCACGTGAACTCAAGTGAACTCAAGAACTCAAGAGAAATTAAGTCTTAATTCACTACGAAACCAAGCCCCTTAATTTTATTCCTTTAATTAAGGGGAAAAGATTAAGGCTTATTAAGGGGTAAAACTGCTGAATTTTCCCCTTACTTAAATTTAATATAAAGGTAAAAATTAAGGGTCCAGTTTCACAAATTAACATCCCTCTTAATTCAAATGAAGGTGTTTGGTGTATTTTCAAATTAAGGTAGGGTTAAGCATATTTTAAGTATGTTGTGTTTTGTAGTGGTTATCTCCAGAAACTCTCATAGAAACTGTCTGAAACTACCACTCTGTGATAAATGGGTTTAAAATTGGTCTTAGAATATAGTTAACATTTATACAGCCTTCCACTTATTCCAGATGTGGCCTGGAGTCCAAATTTCACTTCTTTAAATGAACTTGGTTTAGGACACAGTATGAATTATTGGGAGTAGGCATTCCAGACAAAAAGACTGATCTTGGGTCAGATTCTTCTGTATTTATGACAGTCATTGTTAAGCCCTGCTCTTGAGGTGGTTTATGAAAACAGACCCTGTTGTCATTAATAGTTACTTGCAGAATACAGAGTGATATTTTGTTTTGTTTTGAAGAGAGAAGGCCATAAGCAAGAGAGTGCAAATCCCGCCAAAGTCCATAACTGTGACTAGCAGTAGACCATTCAGTTAGTCAGATTAAAGAAACATTTTGTCCAGAAAAGTCATATTTGAACATTAGCTTCCACTTAGGGAAAGAGGAGTAATTCTGGAGTAATGAGACTAAGAAAAATGCTAATAAGTAATGGAAGTCTTTTCCCAACCAATTAACATCATGCAAACTGCAGACCTAGGTACTCACACCTCATTAAGTAATATCTTAAAGCCTGAATTATGTCTGTACTTTAGTTAATTTTGTATACATTATACAAACATATTACAAACCACTTTAGCCATGTACCTCCAGAGGCTGACTGACTACATTTTGGGTAACTGCAAAAACAGTATCCGTTTGATTTTCCATCAGGCTATTCCTTCCACTGATGGAACAGATCTTTAAAATTCTCAAGCATGTTATCTTATCCTTTAGTGAACTGTGATATATATTAGAGCTAGGCCTTTAATTTAGGCCATAAATGACACTTCATTTGTTTTATTTGTAGCTTGTAATAGAAATTAGGATATATTTTGTCTTGCATGCAACATTTTTACAGCAACTCCTTCAGTAAAGAGGTCTGGGACAGAATGTCATGTCCGGGCCGTCTGGATCAGGTCCGCAACGCAGCCCGTCCCCTGAGTATTACAGGGAAGTGACTCGGGACACATAAGTGTGACATATGTGTGGTTGTAAGGCACCGAGGATTCCCGCGAAGCCCACCTTGAAGGGGGGGAAGGGGCCTAATGACATGTCCACCTGCCTTGCATGTGTAGGAATTAAACTTGTATTGTCTGCATTGTGTGATTGGTTGTGTGTGTGTGTACGTGAGTATAAATAGTGAGCAGACCTCAGAATCACTGCGGGTTCACTGACTGGATACAGTGATACGGCTGGCTCCAGGAAAAGAAAACATATCTCACCGGACAGAAAACCAGAGAAGTACAGAAAGAAAAGTGTGTCTGTCTGGTGTTCTCTCTCTCTCTCTCTCTCTCTCTCTCCCTGTACTTTACTCAGCCTTGACCCAGTTAGAACCAGTCCTATCCAACTGCAAGTACAAAGTTTGTCACGGGAAAACACCATCCGGATGTGGGAGTGAGAGTCCCTGCAAGCCGATAGCCAAAGACACTTGAGAAAAGGAGAGCTAAGAAACGGTATCGCCCAGGGGATTGAGCTAACGCAGCACCTTGTTCATTTCAGTCGAGAATTAAAAGACTGTTGAGTTTGAATTAACCTGCTTTCTGTGTGCGCGTCCGTTCTTCCTGGGCAGCCATGTCACAGAACTACTACTCTATAAGAACCTGTTAAGTTTAACAGTCTTGTTACACATTAGTGACTGATCTGGGGTGTAGAAGGTTTAGAGCGACATATTTTCTCACAAAATCTCCCCTCCTCTGCCAATATAAAACAAAACCTGACTGGTTGATCCCATTGTCACTACCTAGTTAATGTGTAGGAGCTCACTCAACTCAACTGTTTACCTAGATATCAAGAAAATGGTCATGTGTAGACAGTCATTTAACAATGTATTAAGTAAGAACGCACTTAAAATTAGACCTATATATTTTTAGTTCTCAGAAATTATCAAGCCTCCTCTGGAGCCCTAGGAGGCCTTGAGGTTTCCACACTGCTAAAAGCTCCAGCAACATCTATTTGGGTGTAATGTAAAATTTCCCTGAAACAAAATACCAAGAGTTGTTGACAGCTTATGAATGTCTGAGTCTCCAGTTAAAGCTACCTCAGACCTTTCAACATGTGCTGAATGAACCCTCGCAATGCTTTTTCCTGTTGGATGGAGTTTGCTGCCGTGGAGAGACAGCTACACAATGGCACCAGAACAAGGTTGAAGACAGAAGGCTACATACCGGAGATTTCTCCACCTAAAGCAGAGGAAACCTTGCAATATTGAGAACCTTCACTTAAGAAAGGTCATTAACCTAGGTTCCTTTCATAAATAAATATAGCTTCCGTGAATATAACTGTTATTCATTTTTGTCCTTCCCAAAGAAACACGCTATTCCAGCAACTGCATTCATATTCTGGCTTTAGGAACTAAATGTAGATGCACTGAAGGTTTTCTTGCATCACATAGTTTCCATCAGTGCGCCTACATTGATATGTACATTACAATATTAGTAGATGCACTTTTCTAGAATGATAAAATGTGCAGAGGACGGTGAACCAATAAAAAGCACCGAAAAAGATTTAATGACCTTGTAGACAAAAGGCCAGTTGCAGGTTGTCCTACACTTGGTTTAGAATCAATGCTTTCCATAAAATTAAACACATTTCTTTTAAGAAGGATATAGTTATCCTGTAAGGCCTGTGCAACATTACATTTGTAGCCACTCAGAGATATAAAACAAAGATATATCTAGAACAGGGACACCACAAGGGGGTGTTTCAGATACAGTGCCAAGACACTGGCCTGTGAGAAGAATGAGGATTTTAACGTTTTTGCCATAAAGTTTAGAAATACAGTAAATGGTCGGTCGTCCCAAAACTGTGTCCATGGAGTCAAACCGGCGGAGAGTTTTTCTGTCAGAGACGCTTTTGTTATTGTGGTCTTTTATTATTTATATCGTTGTTTGAGTTTTTTTCTTTTTTCTCTGTGTTCTTTATCCGTGTGATGAGAACCGAACCCAGAGAACTTGTTAGTGACGTCCTGGATCTCCTTCACGTTTCTCACAGAGTTAAAGATAAATTTGTTAGAGTTGTAGAAAACTCCCACTGAAATTTATCTTCAGCACAAACAGTCATGCTTGTACTTCATCGACTTCCCAGCTGTTAGTTTCGATCTCCATTGTTGCTTTTTGTGCAGACAGTTGTTTTGATGTTGTGATGACATTTCGACCAATCAGAAAGTAGTGATGCAGTTGGCTCGACTGTGGCTCGCTTTCGGCCCTGCCGTCGAGCAGCTTGGGTTCGACTCTGGTACGGGTCACTTTATTTGTAATGGAGAAACATTTGTTCACGGTACAGAACGGTTCCTTGTGCCAGTGGAAAAGCACTAAAAGAGAATATGATTGTCCTCACTCTGTCTTGCTTGATAGGACAACCTTCCCTCCCCCTCCATCACTCTGCATGGCTCTAGTCAGTGTGGGGGTCTGGTAGCAGGTCTTGGAGGAAACACATGCTAAGCCCCCCACACCCCCAACACCCACCCAAGGTGAAGATGGTATCATGTGACAGGAGAGACAGAAAGACAGGAGAAGTGTAAACGAGTGCAGGATACCATGAGAGATAAGCTGGACCACAGTGACTGGAAAATGTCTAGCATAAAAGTTCTCATTTTTTCACAACTTCAGCTCATAACCGGATTTATTTAATTTATTTATTCTCAGTTTGGAATGCTGCAAGATGATTCACCCTAATGAATGAGTGTGTCACTGGGGGGGTCTTCAGCGGGTCTGTAATACTGCCTAATCTAAGCCCTCACTCTCAGCCGCCTGCTGACTCCCATGCAGTACTGAACAGAAGTTCCAGCTGAACATGCTGAGATCAGCTTGGTCAAAAGCAAAGAAAAACAAGTCGCAAAGCTTTCAGCATTAATTTTAAAAGATGCAGCCAGGGCAGCCATGCCTCCAGAATAACTGCATTTTTCTTACATTTTCATCCACTTCAGCCACTCCTGAGCCAGAAAACTAAATTAATTATTGACTTGAACTCAAGAATCAAAGCAATCAAATTGTATTTACTTAAATAACAGTTTATCTCTCAAATGCAACCAGAGCTGAAGTCCAGAAGGAATACCTGTGTCTTCTAGCTACCCATAGTCACACATACAGCACTGTGCGAAAGTCTTAGTTACCTGTGCAAATTGTACTCAGCGTGAGATAAAGTGTCTTTTTGCTGACAAACAAAAAACATCACAATAAATACAAACAAACAAGAAAGCAGTAAAAAGTATCAGGATTAGTTTTGTGTGTAAAAGTAGTAGATACTGTGTGAGCTGGTGAGGAGAACACTGGTTGGGTTCCAGATTCCTCCTCGGTTCCTCCAGCCGTTGTTTGGATTGTGAAACTCCTGATTTAATTTAATGAAGGAGTCAAACCAGGTTTCTGATGAAACTACAGTAATACTGGACTTCCACAAGAACTCACTGATATACTGACCATTAAAGTCACTGTTTAATGTAGAATGTTATTTGTATGTATTTTTTTGTTTGTTTTATTTAGTATATTTTGTAATATTATTGTGAAAAAACACAGTTTTTAAATATTATTTTCACAGGGGCCTAGGACTATTGCACAAAGCATGTTAAGCGTACAACAACTAACATGATCACTAGTAAACACGGATAATGTGGGCACATGTGATCAGAGCATGAGCTTTTTCAGCAGTTTGATCTACAGAAGCTCTTCTGTAGGATGGAGCCAGACAGGCAAGCCTTCACTGCTGACGCAGATCAATGAGCCTTGGATGTCCACGACTCTTTTCCAGTTAATTAGTTGTCCTTCCTTGGACCCCTTTTGTTAGATACTCACCCCTGTGTACTGAGAACTCCCACAAGACCTGCAATTTTGTTATTTTCTGACCCAGTCCCCTAGTCATCACAGTTTGGTTCTTATCAAAGTCTCTCAAATCCTTACACTCAGCCATTTTCCTGTTTCAGCACATCAACTTCAAGAACTGACTGCTCACTCTCTGCCTAATATTATCCACCCCTTGACACGAGATCATCCTTGTTAATCAGTTCACCTGTCAGTGGTTTTAAAGTTATGGCTGATTGAGGTAAGGGGTACTCTTCCTCATGTTGTACCTGAGAATTCCTGTTGCTCATGATTAAATCACTGTAACACATGGCCTTTCATGGTTTTTCACTTTAATGAGCACATGCATCCTATTTAGATTGTTTCCGTCCACGCTACTGTTACATTGCTTCTGCAATGCATTGTTTCTGTCTTTCCTTGCATTTTGTTCAGTGATGTAACTGCCTCCTGTATAATAATCGTACTTATGGCCACTCTAGTCACTCTGGAAGGTTTACATCTCATTCACGCTACACTGCTGAAGGTTGTTATGTGGTCTGTGGAGAAGCATCTTACAACTCTTTGTATGAGTTCACAACTGCTGATGACAATAAAGTAACCTTGAAACTAAATATTGCTCCCTGCTCCTTACATAGTGTACTATGTATTCATTAAAATACTGGCTCCTGCACCCGGATAGAGTGTGATAAGTCTAACAAATAGCAAATTAATTTTGACTCTGCCACACTCTAACCCTGTCAATCACTCTAACTGTAACCTTAAACCCAAATTGTGGACCTAGTTTTAACCCCGACCTTAACTCTGACGTAATTGATTTTAAAGTGGGTTTCCCCACAGATATGCTAGGGTCATTCCTGCTGTTCCTTTTGCAATTCGTTCCATCAGAAGAAGCAGCTGGTCTTTTATGTGAACAATTGCCTCCTCCTTAATGGAGCAGTTTGATCCTATTTAGCCGGTGTGATGGGTTGACGATATGCTCACAATTTTCAGAAAATTAAAGCTGCCGCATGATTGCTTATCCCTCCAACGCTGAAATTGAGGTCATGTTTGCTCATTCCACTGACACTGAGAAGGTCTGCCCTTATGCCTGCCCTTAAGACAAAGCGGTACGAACCAGCAAGCCTCTAGCCTACACTCTGCTGAATGGATGTCAGAGCCTCTTATTTCATCTTGCAGATTATTTTTAAGGCAAAATGGGTTGTCCCAGATCCTGCCCTATTCCATCCCTTGGAAATACGTACAGCTACACAAAGCCACCAAATATTGGTAATAAATTGCACCGCGGGATATCAGCTATAACCACACCGCTGAGAAATTTCGGTTTCCGCGCTTCCACGTCCAGCCAAATGTACCAAACTCTCAAAAAAGGGGGAAGACACCCCAGTTTGTGTTGATGCTGGAGGTGTCAGTCATGCTGAGCTTTGTTAGCTGTTTCCATGTCACGTAGAACCATAGTTATTGTAATTTTAAAAATAATAATATACTAATAATTATAACTGCTACTGGGGTTTTTAAATGGCGTCACACACAAATGAACATAACGAGCAAAAATGAACAAATTTCTTTTATTTTAGGTTTAAGAAACACAAGAAAAAACACAAGATGTTTGAACCCGGGGAAACGGTCAGGATAGTCTCCGCCCACAAGAGGGAGGGGAAAATCCACAGAAGGAGGGGCTTCGGATAGCGGCCGAGCAGCAGCGCGCAGAGAGAAAGAGCAGTAAACGGCAAGAGTGTAGGAGAACAAACACTGGATCTAGACTGTTTTACACTGTTTATATTTACTGAAATCAGAGTTTACTGATACACTCTGAGTTCTGAGAGTAAACACC
>JBBPCY010057479.1:0-12666 GCA_037974405.1 Brachyalestes nurse
GCTGCTTTGTGTTCTGGGACACAGTCATGCTGGAATAGAAAAGGTTCTTCCCCAAACTGGGTCCACAGAGTTGGAAGAATGGAGTTGTCCAAAATGTCTTGGTCTGCTGAAGTATTAAGATTAAGCCCTTCACTGGAAGTAAGGCACCTAGCCCAAACCCTGAAAAACAAGCGTGTCTCAGTACTTTTGTCCATATTGTGTAAATGAAGGACATAATAGGCCTAAATATACTACATGGTTCAGATTTACCATCATCAGCGTCACATATAAAAGCACAGAAGGCGTGAGTAGGTTCACTGAGGGTTTATGAAAGTCAATTAAGTTGCTATAGTTGTACTGCAGACATCATGACCCTTCCTTTCCACATCATATGTTCCAAAACGTTTTTCTACAATAACCCATTACACTTCAAAAGAGTTTGAACAACCTTCTTTGGGATTTAATTTTGCAGAAAGTCTGGCCTTCTCAAACTGTCATGTCTGTAAAGTCGCGAGAGCGGGTTGAATGGCTCCAGTCTAGTTGAATGAATGATCTAGAAATTCATTTTTTAAACATATGCAGGAAGTATTTAATTAACAAATATCTCAGTATGGCATCTTTTCTACCATTAAATGCAGACACAATAAAGCAGCAAAGTTTGCCATCACCTCAATGATGCAGCAATAATTGTCCCGTTCTAAGTCTAAACATATGTAGTGAATACTTTGTAAGCATTTAATCATAGTTAACAAATTTAATGGCTAAACTTCAGCATGGAATGGTGTTAAAGACCCTCTGTCCATTTGCAGCAGTTTAGTAACAGTTTAGTAATTCTACTCATAATGATCCGTCATGCAAAATTAACCAAGACCGAGTTCTCAGTTTGATTTATTCTCCACCCCGACAGCTGAGGAAAACAGTGAATAGCCAATGAGAGAGAAGAGGTTCGATGTCCTGGAAAGATACTGATGAGGGGCTGTGAGAGCTAATGAATCCTTCTTTTGTTAATATGCAAACCATTCTCATTTACACAGCGCCATTAGTCAGGCTGCTCTCAACCACAGTAGAAATAACCAAACTTTATATGGATCTACAGGATTTGTAGATAAAGTTACAGAAGCAACCTCCAACTCTTTTATACAGCACTGATAATCACCTTAGCAAGTGTGTTTGAATGCAGGAGAACATTCAAACCTCTCAGTTTAATCAAAGCCCCAACAGGTAACTCTGTTCACACAAGTCTTGCCTATTTTGGCACCTAATGATGTTTTTTTCCCAAACTTCTGTTTTTATGGATGTCTGTTTTCTGTCGACACCAATCTTGATTTCAGCTGGAATACCTCTGAACACCAACTTTTCATTGGTTACTTTGAGTAAGTGTGTTTAAAAGTTGGAGGACATTCAGATCTCCTAGTTAAATTAAATCCAAAATAGGCAAGTCCATGGATAATGACCCGAAACCCAACCTGACCCGAGGAAAAAAAAAATCTCGAACCCTGTTTACAACACGATAATGGAATGTGTTTTGTAACTTTGTGACCCGCCCGGCCGCACCCACGATATTTTAAAAATGTCTGCCCTAAAACCGCCCGCACCTGTAGGTCACGGGTCGACCCCCACATCACCTAGCAGTATTTTTTTCCAGTTACAGGCCAGGCTTCTACTTAAATAGAGAGAAACCAGAACGTGACAGTCAATCTAATGTTAAAAAAATTGCTATAAAAACAAAATCTGTAGTCAGATAAGGCATAGAGATATTTTTAGGTTGTTCCCGGTCTTCTTTAAAACTGTTTCTATGGACACAGCGGAACACCAGCTTTCCTAATAGCTGTTTCTATGGACACCACCTTCTTTACAGCTGTTTCTTTGAACATCAACCTTCTTTATGGCTATTTTTATAGATGTCAGCTTTCTTCAAGGTTGTCTCTCTTTACAGCTTTTGAACTATGAACATGTTTGCCCCTCTGATAATGTCTTCACTATACCAACTTTGGGAACAAAGCCAAAAAGCACTCAGACTTGCCACAAAGACTTAAGTACCCTAAATTTACACATGAGGCAAAATAAAAGAATTTGCTAAGTCTTTTTTTTTTTTACCTGGTTACTTTATCCACATGATGACTGACTCTTTTTACTAAACACTCAAAAATTGCAAATGAGTTGGCAAAAGTGAAGAAAACTTGGTATGACTGAATGAAAGAATCTCCATACAACTGAAAGGTTGAATTCTAATTAAAATATCTTACAAGGTCCCACATCATCTTTGTTTCAAGCCAAGAACAATTTAGGAGCCATTCATTTTAAGAGCAAAGATCTTTCAGTCATTCTTCTCATCAATTTTTCAACCAATGAACTGTCTTCTTCTTTGATGACCTCTCTGGCTGTATGGATGAAGACCCTCAGGAAGGGTTTTAAAATGTTGCACCAGCTTTCCAAGAAAGGGACCACCACTGAATGCTAATTGATTGTCTAATCAGTCATTGGTTGTCTGTGGTTAATTTGAACACATATATTAATGATCTTAGAGAGTTTCTCCCTGAGAGTCTTGGTTTCCCTCAGTGTTTCTTCCTCATAGTCTTGAATCTTAGTTCCTGCTAGGGGTTCTTTCCCATATTCTCATATTTTTTGAGTCCTAGTTCTTCACAGTGGTTCTCTTGCTCATGTTTTTCCTTTTGAGTTTTGGTTCTTCATAGAGTTTCTTTCCCATGTTTTTCGGGAGTTTTTTCTTGCCATGGTAGGCCTTGTCTTGCTCACTTGGGGCATGGACCTGGATTTCTGTAAAGCTGCATTATGACAATGTCTATTGCAAAAAAAGTTCTATATGAATACATTTGAACTGAACTGAATTCATTGTATCTGACTGTATCTACTCTGCTTCACTGACTAATTTTAAAGGGAACAACGCAACAAATTCAATAAAGTTCTGAGAAACTCCTCCAGAACTTTTAAATGTCAGCCTAGGTTAGAGCCGTGACTCATACCTCTGTTTTCAGACGTCTCCAGGCGGCACATTCCTGCTTCATATTCTTTTAGAATAGACGAGAAATCCCAGAATTAGGTTTTGCTCATTTTCAAAACACAAAAGCCCCACATCCAAGCTACACTTTAAGAACATTTCCCACAAAGGCTGGAACAGGCAACCCCAAGGAAATACAAATAAAGATATATTAGATTAGTTTCAGCACCAGGGACAGCTCCCGAAAACAAATGGGAAATAGTTATAGTTACAGACGGATGATGTGAGATGAAATATTACAGTGTGTACTGTGTGAATTTGTATAATAGATGATAATATAGAGAAATATAGTGGAACTTGAACCAAAAAAGTTATCTTTTTAACACTTGTCTAATGCAAGGGGCTATAAATATTTATAGGTAACTGCAGCATCACATATAGCTTTACAGATCCATAGCTGAAGGAAAGAAAACAAACTTTCCAAGTTACTGCTTCAGTTACTTTTATTCACTCACAGTACTTACTTGTACCGCTCACACATAGAAAAAAAAGGAGAAAAACAAACACTGATAAAGGTTTTTCACACTTTTACACTCTAAAAATATCGCAGTTGAGAACTGCTAATGTGTGTTTACTCCCTAAAGAAACACCTCAGTGT
The DNA here is from genome assembly GCA_037974405.1 of Brachyalestes nurse. NCBI lineage: Eukaryota > Metazoa > Chordata > Actinopteri > Characiformes > Alestidae > Brachyalestes > Brachyalestes nurse. The sequence goes on from JBBPCY010057479.1 coordinate 3,594, forward strand.
CGGAATGTGCTAATCAAAAACTGTATCGCTGCTTCACACAAGTAAATAAGCTATTAAATATTCATAAAACCGAGCACATCTGCACTGCTCAGTTCCCTAATGGTATCCAAATCAAAGCCTGGCTAAAGAACTAACACAAGAGAGCTGCATCGGAATTGGATTCATCATATGGCTCATTCATCAGGCTTAAATGACATGAGGCCATTATGCACATCATCCCTGAGCACATTTCTCTGCTTTGTGTGTTGCTGATCTGCATACGGTTGTTCCAGCGGATCTTTGCTTGGGCATATGGTTGTAGGAAAAATTATTTAATTGATACAGAACATTTAGATAAGAAAACAGAAAAGATAAGATACGATAAACCTTAATATCCCCACAAGTGGGAAATTTGCATTGGTGTTCAACACAACAGTAAAGTATAAAAAGTATATAACACAAATAATCTAAAAAATATAAATATGAACAGCTGTGTGTATTGAAATGTATAAATATTATATGTGTATCTATAAGTATTGTATGTACACATTGAGTATATGTATGCATTATAAGTACAGAGTACCTCGGTTTTGAGGTCACGGTTTGGTACGGTTTGGTACCGCGATAGTTAAGTAACAAAAAATTCTAAAGCATGAGGCTTGGTTTGTTTTCGTTTATTTTAAATAAAATAAACTAGTTAACTAGTAAACACACACTCTTGCTTATATTTTCATGTACAGATGACAAAAAAAACAAGTTAAACATCTTGTGTTAATAGAAAACAGTAACTAATATTAGTCTTACCTAATAGAAAGTAAGTGCGATGGCTAAACGTTTTAAAGGTCGCTGTTTAATGTTTTCAAATGAAACTGTTACAGAGCCTGTTCCTTTAAGGAACCATGCTGGGATATGTAGTTTTTCAGGGGTGTGTGTGGTAGTTTTTCTGAGTTTCTTTCCATGGCTGCTCCATTCACGAGTGCTTTTTGCCACTCGAATGCTCTTTTAGAAGAAAGGAAATAAATTCTCCTGTTCTGAGGGAGGAAAGCACAGACCTAGCTCCCCATATTGTCTCATTTTTGGACCTGCTGAGCGAACGACGCCTGGTTAGCAGCCGTTAACACAAAGGCGAGAAGGCAACAAAACTCACGCTTGTAAATTTAGTTCCACTTTACTTTTATCGCGTCTTCTCCGTCGTACTGTGTATTCTCCGTACGACATTCGGGACGAATACATGTACCGTTACAGTTCTAATGTGTATATATAATAATGCAACCTCCCTCAAAACAAGCATACATAGGTCTGTATTATGCTGGAATGGTTTTGAATTTCAGATTCTAGTAGTTTCTTCTGTTAGCTAAATGGTGACACAGTTACACCAAGATTTTTTACAGGAGAAGCGGAGAAAGCAGCATGATCCCTGGCTCCCGGGATACACCTAACAGTAGCTGGTGCTGGTGCCCCTGAAGGAGCAGCTAATTTCATGGGCTGAATAACGAAATTGACTACACTGAGCGGGGCAAACCTGTTTGACACATGAATGGGTGGAGGAGAGTGGTGCTCATGTAGGGAAGCTCTCAGAAGAGGGAAAGCTTCGACTATGCTGCCGAATCCTGTTGCCCTGCTGTGGGGGCTTGAGGGTTTGCTGTCTCCCTCTAAACCACCCGGAGTTGCTAGCAACAAGCTTGACTCTTGCATCCGATCCCTAGTTAAAGTCTGGACGTGCTCCTCTAACTTGGAAACCCTCTCAGCAGAATTAACTGACATTTGGAACTTGGGCAGCTGGTAGCCTAGTGGTTAGGTTGTTTGCCCCTAACCACCCAGAAAGTCGTGGGTTCGATTCCCAAGACTGCTAAGCACCTCTGAGGTACCCTGAGTAAGGTACTGTCCCACACTCTGCTCCCCAGGCTCTGTGTTCCTGACTGCCCGCTGCTTTTACTTGGTGAATGGGTTAAATACAGAGGAAGAATTTTGTGCTGTTCACACTGTGTGCTGTGGTGTGTTCACATATGACAGAACTTTCACTTTCACTTCACTTTTACTAACTGACACTTCACACAAGTAAAATTTCCTCTGGTGCTGGAGAAAGAGGCTGAACTGAACATGCTGCGCTCCGAGCAGACAAGGTGCTTAGCGAACACCATACTGTTTAATAATCCTCAAAATGTTGGGTTAACTCACTAGTATTTTACTATTAATGACTAGAACGGAATACGAACAACAGCGAAGCAACACCAAAAAGATGAGAAGAAAGGGACGTTACCACTTCAAGCGCAAAGAACGAATTTAAATTTAGAGATTCTTTCTCTTTCTCTTTAATTCTATGTATTTAGAGCACTTGTCAATTTAGCATCGTATTAACCCTGTACATTTCTCCTCTTTCGGTAGCTTGTAGACAAAATCCATCAATTTAGAGAAGAACATTCTCACAGCAGCTCATTGTCTTGACTCGTCTCGCTGTCTTCTCACCGGTCGATCGTCGATAACTCATGTCATCATAAATCTGCTCACCTGGCAGCTTCCCTTGAGGCGTATAATGCTCCTCAGTGTCTGAAGCTGAACGGTTATTCTTTATGTCAGCACAGTTTCTAGCCCAGGTGACATCATTAGGCAAGGCGGCTTGGCAAAGAGGAAGGTTTTTTGCAACCTTTAGAGTATCCTTAATCCTTTAAGTTTTCAAATATCGGTGCCTGGAACAGTTAACCAGATGCACTTCCCTAATGAGAACATCAAAACATCATTTCTATAACACATCCTGTCCTACAGAAACAATGTTTGATGTTCTCATTAGGGATGTGAATCTGGTGAACTGCTCTAGGTACCAATATTCGAAAACTAAAATCACCGCTACTTTGCTGCAACAAAAAGTGCCTTCCTTTAAAACACATTGCCAAGGAAATAGAGTGGCTTTAACTAGGCTAGCTACTGTAAAAGGAACAAAAACAGTGAAAATATATTTCTCAGTGCTTGGTGTTGCCTTGGCAAACTTGCATGTCAACACATCATCCACTGAGATGGAAAAAAAGTTTGCATAGAGCTCTGTTAGCCAAAAATGTCCCAAAATCAGTCTCACAGTGACCAAAAAGATTTGAATTTCATATGTCAGTTATTACATGATTATAATTCTTTGAGAATGCAAATGCAATTATGTTCGCTAAGACAGAGCGCATATTCATCATGTCTTGCGAAAGCAACACAAGTTTTAACTTCTGACTAAATCTAAATCACTTTTAGAGGGCAGTGATGAGTAATATGTCACAGTTATTATATGATTGTTTGATTATAATTATTTGAGAATGCAAATTAAATTGGAAGAATGTAGTTGTTTCACATGATTCTGAGTCTTCACAGTCATCTGTTAGTTAAAACGGAGCGCATATTCATTGTCTTACGAAAACAACAATAGTATCGACAGTTTTGTCCACTTCAGGCTTACATCGTAATAGATGCGTACAGTGAACACAGAAGAAAATGGAACTGTCAGTCGGGTTTATGCAGAATAATAACATTTCAGGTTCTACTCTCACATCACATTGCATATCAACTCACAAAAAAACTGTGTAAGAACCTTCATGCAAACAGAACTGTGTTATTAGTCTTCCCAAGCGTGATGGTGCCTTATCAGATCATTACGATCTAAAGAATTTATTTAGTAAATAAATTAATTCTGTTAGTGAATTACTCAAATCCACAGCAGAGAACCAGACAGATTACATTGTACTAGATACTGATGGGATCATTTTTAGGCATCAACATTTAGGCCATGTCTGCCCATCAAAACTGGGTCGTACACAGTTCTGGCAGCTGCTGGTGTGGTGCTTATGATCAAACGGACAGGAGTGAACAGTTTGGGGGGCGATATCTGACTTGCGGTTTGTTACGTTTGCTTTTAACTATTGCAGAATCATGAAATCTTAGATTGTTTATTGTTTATTGTCACTGTTGCAGAAACAATGAAACATCGTTTAGCAGCTCTCTGTTAGCAGCATACGAAACAGGCATAGTGCAAAAACAAACATAGTACAAAAGGATACAGTATAAAGCAAAATTTACATATGAAATATGAACATAAACTACATATATATGAATATGAGTATAAAATCTTTGAAGGTTTTCCACTAAAGTGAGACCACGCCAGTGATAAAAATGCTCAGCGTCACTTTGCAGCCTTTGATTGGTCTCTGGTGGTCGTTTCAAGTTGAAAGCAGGCAGTCAGTATGAAGCTGTACTAATGGTTTAATTTATGTAGTGCCTTTCTCAAACCCAAGGACCCTTTACCTGTAATAAAACATATAATCAACAGTAAACAAAACACCCCCCCCCCACACACACACACACACACTTTCCCAACTGGTGGGGGAAACTGGTGTGAAGTCACTTACTAGTAGCGGTAGAAGCCTTGTGGGTAAAACACTTGCCTGTGAACCCAATCATCACAAAGTTGCAGGTTCAAACCCCACCTTTCTACTATTGTGTCCTTGAGCAAGACACTAAACCCTCAGTGTCTCCAGGGGGACTGGCCCGGTAACTAATGACTGTAAGTTGCATAAAGTTGAGAACATTTTTGCATAACAGGTAACGCTCTATCACTGAATCTTCACTAAATCATGAATACAAAATGCCTACCCCCTGGTCACGAGTGGCTGATATGAAAATACGGCAACTGTGATGACAGGGCAAGCCACAAGCAAAACGGTTCCCTATCGGTTAGCACTGTGCACACTGCATACCAAAGCCATCCCTCACTCACCTGGACCTCACTTTGAGTTGTTAAACAGTTTGCTTGTGATGTTTGCATGCTTTTATGTACCAAATGCTTCCAACCGCTTTTTATCTCTCAGAATTAAACAATGTTTTTACTGCATTTTTAGAGCCTAGTGGGTAAAACACTTGCCTGTTACCCTGATGACCACAAAGTTGCAGGAAGCTAAATGTCTTCTTTACGAAATAGAGTGTGATCCAAATACTGTCTTAAAGTTGATGTGTGGGAGTGGGTGTGTGTAGGAGTGGGTGTGTGAGGGTGTGGGGGTATGGGTATGGGTGTGGGTGGGTGGGTGGGGGTGTGCACACACACCCCCTACATCACAGACCACACCCCCTACATCACACACCTCACACACACACACACACACACACCCCCTACATCACAGACCACACCCACACTCATGCGATTAGACTTCTCTCACCACATTCAGTTTTTTAAGATCTCTGGTTTTACACGAAAGGTGAACATGAAACAAAGCTTCTAGTGATAAATGAAGCCTCCACTTTCGACCCAAACACACAGAAGCTCCAAACAAGGGCCTTCTTTTGTATACAAGGTTTTAGCAGCAGTGTGCTTATGGTGTGCTGGTGTGTCAATCATTTTCTGAGGGTTAGTCTATTAAACACATTTTTCACCCACAGCGCACGGACGAGAACAGGGGGTGTGTAGGGGGGCAGGAGGGCGCTACAGACAGCTCAGGAATCCGAGGAATGTCTCCATTCAGCACAAAACTCTCTGGTTCAGACTCATTCTTCACCCAGAAAAGTGCAGGTATGGCCTCAAATCTGCTAATGGGGGTGGCTAGCAGCTTGGATAAGCAACAGCACCTAAACAAGCCTTCACACGCTGATTCTTTTTAATAAATCACAACAAACAAGCAACTCATTTCAAACTGCATTAATAACAGCAGAGAAATCCGGCCTACACTCAAACTAATACACTTTGACTCGTTACAGTCTCCTAGTCTCCCAGTCTCCAGTCTCCTAGAGTATAATCAGAATCAGAAAACTTTGTTGATCCCAGAGTATATTCCTTGTGTTATGACTGCATAGACAATAGAGACACAAAGACAAGACTAAAATATAAAATCTAACTAAATACAATAAAAATCATTATATAAAACCTCAGTGTGAAATACACTACGCTATACAGACAAATGCTGGGTATAAATACTGTAGATAAGTAACTTACAGTTAAGTGACTTTATTACATGTAGTAGAGATCAGTAGTGGATCAGTAATAGTGATGTTCACACGGTAAGAAATGGCACATAATGAGAACCCGATAAGAACATTGTACAATATTGCACATGTTAGTCTATTGCACATCATAGCAAATTAATTCACATAGTGATACACATGATGATAGTTATTTAAACCTGGTAAGAAACTCCACGACAAAGTACCAGCAGGCTATAGCACAGATTATTCTCTTCCGCACTGTTTTCTCTGGCTCTCTGCCCATAGTTCGCCGAGTGAGGTCAATGATCTATTCAGTGTTCGATGAATAGATCTCTGTGGGCAAAATGATCAAATTTAAACAGTCGGCACTCGGCTCCTCAAAAGATCCTCAGAAAGATTTTTTTAAATTTAGGAATCTTGGAATCTTTCAAAATCTGTAGGAGGAGAATGTGTGCCAAATTCCAACTATAAAAAGGATAACAGTGATTATAATGATAGTGATAGTAATACAGAATCACACTAATAACACTAATACTACTAATATCTATTATTATTATTATTATTATTTCATAAATCATATCATTATCATAATTATTATTATTGTCATTAATCGAATGAGAACAGTTAATTCTGAAATTCCCATCCAAGGGTGTGGAGTTAGTGGCCGCCCTGCATGACTTCTTGTACTGAGACTGAGACATTACAGTGTTTTCCTGTGACATCATGTCACTAGTGGTAATACTAGTGTTTTGTTGTTGTGTGTGTGAAATACATCATTTCTTGTAATAGTCTTACCCCCATTACAGGCAGCTATGGAATCCACCATCAATAGTCACTGTACACAAACTTGTTCTTGAATGTAAAATAAAGAAATGTTGAGAATGTTAGATTGAGAGTCACATTCCAGTCGTTTTGATAAAAGAAAGACATTTTTCATGGCAAGCACACCCTTGAGAAACAATAGTGTTAAATACAGTCTATTATGGTGCTTCTACAGAGCCTAGATTGCTCACTTGTAGCAAGAATGGAATTGATTTGCTGTGCTTGTGTGCTCTGTCTGTCTTCGGAAGGATCATCTTCTCCATTTAGCTAGAAACTGGCCAGTTTATGATTTAGCCAAAAAATGAGTTGACATTTACTTTCCAGCTATTTATCACCACTCTTTACAGAAGCTACTAGAAATTGATGGTGGAGTCCTAGTGGGTAGGATACTTGCCTCTGAGGTCATGGGTTTGAATCCTACCTTCAGCATACCACCACTGGGTTCCTGAGCAAGACCCTTAACCCCAAGTTGTTTCAGGGAGAATGTCCTGTGATCCCAGGAGAACCAGCACATTTACAAATATCTCAGCGGTTTAGCTCTTCCCATTCACGCCCAAGTTATAAGGAGTCTTTCAGCATTTTCTGGGCCAAAAGTTTGAAATCATGCAATTATGCCAGTGAGCTTTGCAAAGAGTGGTATCTTGCCCCCAGAGATGCACGTTCACGCGCATACAATGGACGTCTTTTTTAAACGCGCGCAGACACTGAGCCGTTGGTAATTTGCATGCCACACAGAGACATAAGGCACTTCAGACGTGTTGACAAATGTACAACAGCCCATGCAGCGTCCTCACAGTTCTTTGAACACAGTCGCACAGGGGATAATTTTCTGCAAATGAGTCATTGTTACAAAAAGCCCAAACTGGCTGGAAAGAAGTGTGAAGGGATTTAACCGCCCAGATGGGGATTATTTTTGCAGTAATCACTTGTTTGGCACACGTTACTGCTCTTTAAAGTCAGGACTCAAAGTGGATACTTACAGATGTGCTGGCTTGGAAATTGTGACGCATTTTCCTTTCATACTGTGATGTAATTCTGAGTGAAACACAGAGTCAGGGAGGGTCTCGGAGCAGCGGAGCAGTGAAGTGGGGGTGGTGGGAGGAACATGCTATTAACTGATGCTATTGGTTAGTTCTGGTTTTCTCCGCTCACTCATGCACAGTGATGTAACCAAAACTCAGAGGATGTTTTAGAGATAACCTGATATGAGTGATGCCCTTATTTTGGCAGCTGGGTGGCCTAGTGTTTAGGGCATAGCCCCTGCCATCAGAAGGTTGTGGGTTCGAATCCCAACTGCTAGTGTCATCACTTGCGCGAGGTACCGTCTGCACACACTGCCCCTCATTGGTGCCGGCCCCCTGCTTCACTTGGTGAATGGGTTAAATGCACACAATGTTCACACTGTGTGCTGTGGTGTGTTCACACTGTGTACTGTGGTGTGTTCACAGTCTTACCCTTCCTTTACCTTTCAGTTGGTGGTTTGACAGGGGATGTGAGAGGATGAAGAACCTTTTTGAAGTTCACATAATAGAGGTTGAAGCAGAACCTTTGCATTATGTAAATGTTAAAATATACTTACATTTACATTTACGGCATTTAGCAGACGCTTTTATCCAAAGCGACTTCCATTCCCTATTTACAGGGGCAGTCTCCCTGGAGCAACTTGAGGTTAAGGGTCTTGCTCAGGAATCCAGTGGTGGTGCTGAAAGGTAGGATTCGAACCCATGACCTCTTGGTTCAGAAGCAATTATCCTACCCAGTAGGCCACCACCACCCACTTCTCTTTTTTGAACACTGTTCTAATGGATATATAGTGGACCAATAAGATAGATGTACAGTATAAGTACAGTAGAGAGCTGTTTTGTTTGAGGCTGCTACAGTGATACAGAGAGGGAGGATGTATTATGTGTGTTGTCTCTGTGTCATGAAACAATATCACTTTCCTCATACTTAATTCAGTTATCAGACACAAATATTCACTACAGGTAATTTCATGTAACGCACGTCTGGAAATGGGAAGAGCAATGCTGCTGTGAGCGCTGTGCAGGCCGACAGATAACAGCCTTGTGTCTCATTCGTTTTGCTCAAGTGTTTTAGAATATGTAAATGTCCCGTGGGTTGGATTGGCTGTTTCCAGGAGTGAAGATAAGTGCTGTGAATAGACCATTCCCCTCTAGAGATTACCATTACAAGTTTTCTACTGGGACATACTGTGTGAGTGTGTCTCGGTGTGTGTGCTGTGAGTGTGTCTCTCTGTGTGTCTGTGTGTGTCTGTGTGTGTCTGTGTGTGTCTGTGTGTGTCTGTGTGTGTCTGTGTGTGTCTGTGTGT
>JBBPCY010057499.1:0-12665 GCA_037974405.1 Brachyalestes nurse
GAGAGAGAGAGAGAGAAAGAGAGAGAGAGAGAACGGGAAGCAAAGTGAGCGAGAAAAGTAGAGAAAAAGAGAGAACGAGGGGAGGGGGGACCTAATGAGGACCATCTGTAGAAATCTGACACCTAGAGAGAGAGAGAGAGAGAGAGTAGAAATTTATGAAGGATAACAAAGAAACCCATAGATGGGTTTAGCTGCTGCCACATCTTGGTTGGTTACTGCTGGGTCAATAAGCATTAGTTCTGGAGTTAACGTGTGTGTGTGTGTAAAAGTAATTAAAGAGGATTCTACTTTTTAGAAAATGTTTTTCTTACTGAAACTTTTCACACATCAAATTTTAGTTTTATTGTATATACATAATGCAATATATGCCATTTGAATCCAGTTATTTTGAACATTGTGATTTAAATGTGATTATTTTATATAAGGCATTTTTATCTTTCATGCATATGTTCAAATCTTAAGCTTAAACATCAAATGTAGTGTACCAGACTTCCAGTTTTTGAGTTCCTAAGTTCTGTCTTATTAGAGTTTGTTACTTTTTCCCTAATCAGAACTCAAGGCTCTGTTGAATAGGGTAGTACGGGTTAAAATTGCAACTCAAAAATTGCAACTAAAATTTGACAGGTTAAAAGTAGTCCTCATTCAAAATACAAACCACATAGTAACTTTTTTGTCTTGAAATCCTTTTGTTGTGTGGCCAACTTTTACTATATTATGAAAAAGTTTGCTTTGGTGTCATTTTAAATAAAAATATAGCAAAACAGTCAACGAGTTTGTCACTTTGAAAAAAAACCTTTTAGTGTACACTGGCAGGAAGCAAAGGCTGTATTGTGATATCAAATTACAAAGAATAGTTCAGTCTGGATTACTTTTTCGTGATGAGACAGGACAGTCAATCAAAGAGGAGATCATTTACATGCATCAGTCTTGAAGGCAACATCTGAAAACCAACCAGTTTAATTAAAATAAGGAGAGGTTGAGTAATGGTCCTGGAGGGAAAAACAAACTTTGTTTTAGGTGCACAAAACAACATATCATAACTAGACACCAGAGAAGAAACTAAAATACTACAAAAATAAGAAAAATGCAGGATATGGTGACTAAGTTTAATAACTGAGTGATTAAAAGAAAAAGATCCAAAAAAAGGCAATAACAAACTGAACCAGTTTGAACTGAGATGCTTCAAAACCTCACACAAGCCTGTACCACCCTGAAGTTGGATTTTTTTGTTGTTTATTTGGGTTCTGCTTAGATCCGGTACTTAAGAGAGGGTTTACGGTCTTTTATGAGCATATTAAAACTAAAGCTTATGGAAAACCCTCTCAGTCAGGGTGAAATCTGACCTTAAGTTTCTGCAGATCTTTTTTAGAGCCTATCTTGAGTTTGTTCACATGCGCATGTTTGCAGTATATGCGGTGTGTTTGATCAGGTGGCAGGAGGGCTTGCATGTGTGTTAGCCGGTTCAGTTTTAGACAGACAATTGCACTCATTGTAACTTTTGGTATCTTTTATTGTTTAACACAGTAAAGAATAGAAATGACTTCTCTAGAATAACCATAGAATTAAATATATATTAATGGAACAGTGCAGTTCCATGTTTTAGCTCTCTGGGAAGTTAATTCACAAAGATTCACAAAAACACACAAAAAAAAGAATCATAATATAATATGTTATGCAAGTCCTATACCTAATGACTAATCATGAAAAACAAGTATTATAGTACTGTTTAATGCATTATGTGAATACAGTATAACTCAAAATAAACAAAAACAAATAAATAGATTCATGTAAATAAAATTATATTCATGAACTTGGGAGAGCAATAAGTCTATGGAACCATATAAATCAATAGTGGTGATATAGAATCTCCTATCATTTTTATACTCAAGTAATTAGTGAGGCCTTGTGCCCTGAAAGAGATCATTCCCATCTGAATGGAAATGTTTCATCACAGGATAATTCAGTCAGAATAACATTTGATGTGCTGTGACCCTTCCGTCTAATGGAACAAGTGGACTAAGACCAAGCCCCCCAGTCCCCCAGGACAGAGTCAAGTCTGTCCTTTTTTTTTTTTTTTTGTTTTTTTTTTGGTGTATGCTGCACAATCTGGCCAGATGACTTTTTCAACCTCTCTGTAGATTAGTGACTGAGTTTTCAAAGAACTGAACTCTGAGGCTGTCATTTGTCTTTGTAATGTGGGATCTATGCACTGCCGCCCCATTATAACTGCGTACACATGTAGTGTGTAAAAAAAAAAAAACAAAAAAGTCTAAAGTGGCCATTTTTGTCAGGCATGAACACGCCACCGCCGGCAGTGTAAACGGTATGAAATACTTTCTCTGCGATTTAACCCATTCACCAAGTGAAGCAGCGAGCAGCCAACGACAGTGGGAGCAGTGTGTGGGAATGGTACCTTGCTCAAGGGTACCTAAGTGGTGCTACTGGCAGGCCTGGGATTCGAGCCTACAACCTTCCAGTCGCAGTGGCAACTCTGTAACCACCAGGCTCTTCTTTCTGATACTGTCTGATCACGTCCTTCATTTGCATTCTCAATTGTCTGAGCAACAGTTGCTCTTCTGTTTTTCTTTACATATTGCACCAGTGTCTGAGCATCCTGTTTGTTAAAATGAATGTACTTTCAACCACAATTTCTAGTCCTATTTACTCATTTCTTTCCCACAGATCTACGTGCAAATGCCACTTTAGTTACGTTTATGTAACTTACTGTTCTTATTCAAACAATGCCCAGTTCCTGTCACCCCTGGCCCAGTTTTGAATACATTTCAAAATCACTCAGATCTTCTTGCCATCCAGATCCAAAATTAAGAACAACTGGACCTGCCCAGCATTTCCACAAATGGCCCAGAGCAGTGTTAATTACTTTATTGAATCACGTGGAAACATCTGCATCCAGGTGTTTTCACTGATTTATTCAGGCTTTTCCTTGAATGCATCATCCATTCTATATATACCCAGCCTTGTCCCCTTTTTGCATATGGTGTCATTTGAAAATGCAGGGAGTAAGAGAATCACCCAAATGGTTGATGGGTGTCATTAGAGTATAGCCTCTTGGGATTATATATTGTTTTTATAACATTTGTGGCGACTTAACATGGCCTGGCCTAAGCATTTTAGAATCACAACAAAGGCTTTGGTGACAAATGTCAATGAGATTCCTCTAATGGTCCCAGCAGTGCTTTTACGACCCCATAATGCCCTTTGAAAGGAAAAAATTCAGCCTCCTGTGTCTTTAACGGGGTGAAGCTAATGCGAGCCTGAACACGGCCTGTTAAAGTAAGTTAGCCGCAAAAGGAGAGAGCACTAAGTACAGCTCACATATCATGACCCGGAGGTCACTGGTGTGTGGTGGGTTTATTTATTTATGTTTTTGCCCCAGAGTAGGACACCACAACTATACACACTACACATGCACAGTTAGGCAAGCGCGGTCATGCTTATGTAGTTTGGCCAGTCATAACCAGGGGCATTTTGCTCTGGAGCTTTACTGTCCTTTTGCCTAGAGATATTTGGAGAATGTTTGTGTGTGTTCCTTTTTGTATATTAAGACTAGACATAAGATTTTAATACTAGTGGTATATAAATGTCACTTGACCTCAATTCTTAAATACCTAATGTAAGTTTCCTTAGTATTAATGAGCCAATAAGCTTGCTTCTTCCAAAACGTACACTAGTGAATGACTGTCTAAATAACATGCTTTAAGTGAATTTTACACCTTAACATTTCTTAAATGTTGCTCATTGCTTCTCTTATTGTACTGTAAAATGCTGCAGTCAGTAAATAAATTCCACTTCTAGCTTTTTGCACTCATCTTTGGTTTAAGCTATGCCCACTTCCAGTTACAGTGCAAGTACAGTTTGATTTATCTGTGATATTTCTAAGTACAGATTTACAAGTCTCAGATATTGGACAGCTTCATAACATCTGAGACATCTGTCTGGAGATTTTTATAAACAATAAGTCATGAGTAGATAAAAGGAACAAGACAGTGTTGAAGATGTACAAAATCATTGTATGCATGAAATTTGTTTTTGTAAAACTATATTAAAATGTTTTTAGCCATGTAAAAGCAATGTGAGGTGTTTAAAAGGAATTCCATAATTGTAAAAAGTAATAATTTAATGGTTAAACAGTCAGTTAGTGTGGTTTAATGTGAAATGCTCTGTTTTATACTGCCTGATGTCTGCAACATAGTTTTATGATTTGTGATTGTTTTGGCATACAATGTATTACAATCCATATATTAATCCATTTATGGTGGATGTGTACATGAAGAACATTAGACAAATATAATGTGTGTGTATGTGTGTATGTGTAGTGTGTGTGTATATATATATATATATACTACATATCAACATTGCAATTGGATTGAAATACTCCGACATGTCTGTAGGTTCACTGGTTATTTTGTATAGTTAAGAAAATTATTATATTTGGCATTCTAGTAGGGACTTATTTGGTCCTGCATATGGAGAAGAATGTCCTTGTTTTTAAGGAGAATCAGACGTGTAATGGAGAAGTGCTTGTGTGTTCTTAAACGTCTTGATACTTATGATGAACAATGATCTTTATAAATCACTTGTCTGATCCCTCTTCAAACTGTGAAGTAGTTCATTACAGTCCTCATTTTCAGTGTGATTGATGCAGAGAAGTGAACAAAGCACAAGTTAGCCTCCTAATGAACCAGCTTCCTATTTGAATTTTCCATTCCTCCTTAAATGGTGCCACTCTGTAACTGCTGCATCATGAAAGGTTCAGTAATGTTTCTCAGGAAGGTTTTATATTGAACTCTGGTTTGGCTAGCTTTAACATCTTCAAGCTGGGTTTGGTGGAGCAGAGCACTCATTTAGTCACACACACACACACACACACACACACACACACACAATTAGAAACTATTGGAAACATGAGTACATGAAGTGTTCTTTCATTTCTAATATGATCTATGATATACAGAGAATATTTAGGATGACATCATTAGGGAAAAAAACATTTATACACCCTTCATTTCATGAAGCGCTATTGTTAGCTTTTAGCTCACTGTTGTCTGGAGGAAACACAGTAAGGCCGCATGCAGTGCAGGGGTCCTACTGGCATTTGCACTGAAGGATTTGTTTTGGTTAATGCTTAACTTCAGGGGGAAATGATTCTTAGTTACTTATAATTCAGACGTTTCTTGGACTTTAAATCCTATTCCTGCATAAAGAGAAGTGAAGCAGCATCATACCTAGTTATGATGAAAAATATGGTACATGTTCTTAATGTTGAATTTTATCCCACTTCTTTAACACTGAGTGCATGTAAGAGTAGTAGTAACTGAACTGTTAAATTGATTGTTATATATATGAAACATACACAGCCTTTGCTTTGATCAGTTAGCACTTAACTATTTGAAACACACTAAATATAGAAAATAAACAGTGTAAAATGATATTTGATACTTGTATGTATGTTGTAGTTCACCTCTCCACTAGGAAGTCCAGGATTAATTGTTGGCATTAATAGTTACCATCTGGTACCCACTCCACCTAGACAGTACTTCAGTTTAAATCATGAAATGGCTGAAGCGCATTAAGACAAAGACAAACCAAGTTTGTGGTCTTTGAATCATTACATCAGTAACTTTGCACAGAGTTGTATCATTAATTTGTATTATTTTAGCATGTCTACTACTACTTTGAGTTAGAAATGAGGGCAGATAATCATTTGAGCGTTCACAAACTGACCAACATGTCAATCAATAAAGTGCTGTTTAACTGAAACTATTAAAGTATGTGTGCAAATAAAATCATATCATTATCTTTAGCTTCTTGAAATCTGAGCTTGAGTGGTGCTCTTGTTCATGACCGCCCCTTGTGTTACCCGAGTGTTCACTGGGGAACCTGCATCTGTATGGCATTACATAGTGTCAGTGTGTGTATACACACACACACACACACACACACACACACACACACACACACACACACACACACACACACACACACACACACACACATAGAAGTTTAAAGGTTTAAACAACCTGAATTTCTTTGCAGGTTGCTCAGCGTCACCCAGTGGACACTGATCTCCTGTCTTTTTTCTGTTCCTCTTTTGTGCTCCCTCAGTCAGTCTCTCTCTCTCTCTCTCTCTCTCTTTACACATACATGTGCGCGCACACATCCCTTTCTCTCTGACAGCTGCTTAAGCAGTGTTATTTTGCTTGTCAGTTGGTCTGCTCTGCCTGTTTGTTGTTGTTTATGGACAAAAGCAGCTGATTAGTGAATCTGATAATGTCAATGTAATTAGAGTCCAGCATTAGCTGTCCGGCGCTGAAATGATAACAGGGTGGATCTTTCTGAAATAAACACAGCTGGAGAGAACACCCTTTACATGCAAAAATGCAGCTTACTAACAAACACACTCTGGATTCCCTTCACTGATGGCTAGAACACCTTTTTAGTTTTCTTGTCGAGGCTGACCCTTCACACTATACCGAAAGGATCAAAAATCCCCGGAAATGTCATAGAAAAAGACAGAGAGAGAGATGGAGACCGAGAGAGAGCCACAGACTCTGCTGTTTTGCAATTCAGTAATTTCCTCATTCGGTGTGTCATATGCTGGAAGGCCTTCAAAAAAAAACGCAATGCAGAAATGAGTCCTTCTGTCCTGCTGTGACCTTACGAAATCCTATTTTCTCCCCCTCACGCACATACACACCCACACACACCCACACACATGCATTTGTGGACCATATTAGAACCCATGTCCTGTGTGTGTGTGTCTAGAAATGTTTGTATGTCTAGGTATATCTTTATTTTTGGTGTGGGGGCTTTTTAAGCTATTTAAGTAGTGAATGTGTGTTCGTGTCTAACCATTTCCAGGCTTCTCTTTGCAAAAGCGTTACTTATTTAATTCCTGGTTTGGCTAATCAATGGTTTGTTAAATGAAACAAGGGAATTTTAAAAAATCCATGCGAATTATTTTTGAATAATTGGTGGCCTTTCAAACCTCTGAGGGTGGTGTGCTTGCTTTTAACAGCCATGAGCTCATGTAAGTACCCAACTGAGGATCTGAAGCTAAATGTATTTTTGTGACTTGTACACAGCAAGAGAAGGCTTTTAAAGATTTCTTAATGCTTCCTGCTTGTTTTTTTTATTGTCTGAAAAAAGAAATTATTAAGAAATAAAAATCAAGGAGAACTGTTGGTCGTGACAAGATCTAAAATTAACTGTTCGTACACTGGTCAAGTTTCAAAACCTCACCAATGATCTTCAAGAGGTGAGTCAAATCTTATCCTGAAAGAGCTGGTGTGGCTGCAAGTCTTTATTCCAACCCCCCCCCAAAAAAAACCCCAAAAAAATACAGGAGGACACATGATCATCAGAGTTGTTAAGCAAACTTCATCTAGATGGAAGGGTCAGAACAAAACTATGGTCTGTTCACACAAAAGTCAACTTCTGAAATATACAGCACAACACCTAGTTAAACCTTAGGTGTTCTCGAATTAAGTGTTGTGGTCTCATGCAAGACAGATTGTCAGACTCTTAATCAAATTCTTAGACTTTCATGACCAGTTAAAGAGAAGCATTTCAATAAAAAGTACACTTTGCCAACATTAAGATCAGGTTTGCCAGCACTAAGATCTGTTATTCATTGATGTTGCATGGTAGACAGGAGCACAGTGGGAACAAATTGAAGTCCGAATGTCCTTTAAGAAACTGAAGAGGAATAAGAATGAAAATTACAAGAAGACAGAGATACAAAACATACATTAAAAACAACCTTCAACTACTTCAGGAAATGAAAGATCAAGGTCCCCAAACTATTTGAAGATCTGTGATTAGATCTTGAACATGCTGTGCATGCAAGATGACCTGTGAATGACTGAACTAAGACAGTTCTGCAAGAAAAAGCAGAAAAAAAAACTAAAATGAGGAAGAGACTGTAATTATACTGAAGTTGGTGCCCCAACTTCAGTTTGTAATTTGGCTTTGGCATACGACTATGTGCACACAGGCACAAACATGCATGTAAACTCATGACAGAAGTGCAAAAACAGAAATGCAAATTTAAAGGCACATATGCAAGATTTCACACAAGTGCAGCTTCACATGAACATAAGCTTGTGTATGCAAACACACACGCACACACGCACTGTGCTTCCTTCTGCTTTATTGACCTCTGAAACACCTTACAGCCTCCCAGCTCTTCCTGTGCTGCCCCAGGTGCTGCTAACATGCTTTAATACGCTTGCTTCTTTTCAGGCCTGTCACTGTGCATTGCAGCAGATGATTTATTATTGTGCAGATTGCTGTTGTTTTTTAGCATTGTCCATTTTTATTGCAATTTTTATTGTTGATGGCAGATTGAAATGTCTCTAATTTTTGCCAAAGAATATGATGTGTAGAAAATGTGCTTTAAGATATCAGAATATTTCAAGAAAAAACTATTCTTCTTAAAGAGGGTTCTTCTGTAAAGCAAATGCAGTGTGTCCTTTTTCTTCTTAGGTTTTGCAAACTGTCTGATAATCAGCTAAAATGAAATGACACCACAGCTCTTTGCTCCAGTTGCATTGCACAATGACTTGGAAGTGTATGGTTCATGAAAGGCAATCAGGCATCTAGACATATGAGCTAACTTTATAGTTTGGTTACACTTGCTAGGTTAGCTTTCACTTGCTAAGCTGCTCAAACTAGAAGAGAATGAGGCTGTTGGGGGAGTGCAGTTCTGTTAAAGGTGTGAGGACAGGGCAAACCACATCTTCCCTGTGAGGGTGGGAGTACCACTTACACAAGCTTTACTCAAGATTAGAACAGCCCAGTTAGCAAGGGAAGAGCACAATATCCGGCGAAAAACACATACTTTATACATGATATACATCATTGGAATAAAGGATTCTAGTAAGACCAGACCTACTTATTTTGGGATTTGCACTGTGCAGGGTGGGTTCTCTTGTACATTCAAGCTCTTAAATATCAACAGAAGCATCACAAGACAAAATATGCTGCTTTCACTCTTTTGGTGTGGTTCATAAAAAAATACGCACTGGACAGTTTTCAGTTCCAGAAATAAAATTATGCTGAATCCAGACAATGTGGTGGTGGGGATTGTTTCTGATGTTACCCATTGCAAGTTCTCACCCACTACCCAAACAGTGATGGGGCCGCTTAATGTACTTAACTCTGATTCTATTATTAAATGTAAATAAGCCCTCTATCCAATCAGGATGTTTTACTGTATGTTGTGAACATCCTGACCAATCGCAGTTTCAGAGTTTTTCTGTGGGTATTTGGGTAAAACCAGGTATTCCAGAAGTCAGTGCAGGCTATTTTATAACTGTAATATTGTTTTATGTAACCAATACCCAGTGCTGGAGTATGGCTGATTTCTTTTTAACCCCGTTTCTAAAAAAGTTGGGATTTATATAAATTAAGATAAGATCATTTAAACCTTTATTAGTCCCACAAGTGGGAAATTTGCTTTGTCATGACAGAAAGTGGACAGTACATAGGTAAGAGCAGCAAAAGTAAAAAAAAAAGCCCCAATAGAATAAAATAAAATACCAACAGTACAGTATAAAATGTACACTATACATGGAGTCACTATGGAGAGACAGACACTGACAATAACAGTAGAAATGCTCCAGAAAAATTGCACATTTTAAATGGCACATTTTGCCCAGAGGTAATAGTTCCACCCAAAAAATTGCATGTGTTTCAAGATAAAATCACTGCATGGCCTCAGGGACACTTCTGAAAACCATCGTCCAGGCACCCAGTTTGTCGCTGCAACCAAATGCAAGTTACCATAGAAAGAAGAAATATGTCATGTTTCTTAATATATCATATTTAGAAACAATCACACATTACAACAGCATACTCTGTAGTAGAAGAGTCTGTGTTTGCTGGTGGTCAAGACCAC
Organism: Brachyalestes nurse; assembly: GCA_037974405.1. NCBI lineage: Eukaryota > Metazoa > Chordata > Actinopteri > Characiformes > Alestidae > Brachyalestes > Brachyalestes nurse. Next base: position 9,923 of record JBBPCY010057499.1, read on the forward strand.
TTTGACCCACTGAAAATATCTGATGCATCATGAAACGAAAAATTTGATAGGAGGAAGGAGACCCCGAACTGTTCAGGAGCTTAAATATTCTATCGGGGAAGAATCAGATATTTTGCTTTCATGCTTCAGCAATTGGTCTTTTTAGAATGTTTGTTAAAAGAAGAGGTAATACATCGCAGTGGTAAACATGCTCCTAACCTGCTTGCTGGCATCAAATTCAAAATGAGTGTGTCTCTTTTTCAACATTTGATATGTTGTTTTTCAACTATTTTCAACTAAATATAGAATTTACATGATTTGTAAATCATCACATTCAGTTTTTGTTTGCGAACTGTTCTGGAAACGGGGTTGCAGACAGGTGTGCTGACTCTCGGTTCTGTTTGTGCGACCCAAGAGAGACTTTCGTTTGGTCAGTATCACTTTATATGGAAGACAGAGAAGAAGAGTTTCTGAGTAGCATCACTCTGAAACTATTTTAGTGATTTTAGTGATGCTACTTCAACACTATACTTCAAGTATATTTTGTTCTGTTTTCCACATTTGGTTTCTTGTTTCCCACATTTCTAGAAAGAAAATGTACTGTTTGTTTATTATTATGGATTTTAAACTGTAATTTCAAAACAGGCTGAAACTTTCAGGAAATGAAATACTCTGAAGTTAACTGTCAGGTCCTGGATACCAAAAAACTAAAGTATTTGCTTGGCAGCATTCGTTTCTTCTTCTTATTATTTTTTTATTATTATTATTATTATTATTATTATAAATTATTTCTCGCTTATTGGAGAAAACCACCTCAGCAGTGACTCTCAGGTAATTCTCTGGTCTACATAAATGGTACATGACTAATCTGTTGTTTGTGCTTGTGTGTGCAGTTGTACTCCAGGTTTCCAGGGTGAATACTGTCACCTGTGTGGGCCGAGTTACTGTCTAAATGGAGGAAACTGCACGGTGAACAAAGGCCCAATCTGTGTGTGTCCTTTGGGCTTTAAAGGCCTGCGCTGTGAAACGCAGATAAACTCCACCTGCTACCCCAACAACCCCTGCACCAATGGGGGCACCTGTTCACTCCTACCACACGACAAATACACCTGCCACTGCCCCCCAGGCTGGACAGGTATGGTGGTGCTCTGTCACGTTCTCTCTCTTTCTTTGTATTTTTTTTACCTGCTTTCTTTCTCTGTTGTTTTGGACGATATGCGAGTGTGTGTGTCTGTGTGTGTCCTCTCAGGCCCGCAGTGTGAGCGCAAAGACAGTTGTGTGTCCTCTCCATGCGCTAACGGCGGCATCTGCACTGCCCTTCCTGCTGGAAAGTTCTCGTGCTCCTGTCCACAGGGTTACCAAGGAGACCGTTGTCTTAACGACACAGATGAGTGTGTGGCGAGTCCATCAATATGCCAGAATGGTGGGCAATGTGAGAATGTTCCAGGGTCATACCGGTGTAACTGTGCGGCGGGGTTTACAGGTCGAAACTGTGAGAGTCCATACAGGCCCTGCTCCCCATCTCCATGCCTGAACGGGGGAACCTGCACTCCCAAATTTGAGACCACATATTTTTGCCACTGCCTACCAGGTGAGCAATACCTCGAGAAAGGAGGAGCAATGAGGGATACATACCCAGTTAAGAAAATAATATTTTGAAGGGCTGGTTGAAATTATTTGCGTACTCGAATAGTTCAGGAGCAGTGAATGCAGTAAGAGGTGTAATAAAGTTCTAATAGTAATCATAATGTAATTGTAAGTGATGCATAAGGGATTATTATCCAAGATTAAGGATAGTTTAAGGTATGCCCTAGATATGTACATTAAGCCTGTTTTTACTGAATTATAATACTAAGTATTTAAAGAACCCTTTTAGTCCAGGCTTCAGCTTAATCTGGGTATGTGAGAAAAGCCCAAATTTTTCTGTTTGTGAGTTTTCTGGGGGGCTTAAAATGAACAATGAATAGTGTGATTGAGTGAAAGCGCCTGTTTCTGTACTCCTAAAACTTTAAGGTTGTTTTGAAATTGCAGAATTGAAACCGATATGATCGAAACAGAGAAGACTTATTGTCCTTTTTTACGCTCAGATCTATGTCTATACAGAATCTGTTTGCATTGGTACAGCAGGGAAACACATCTTGACACTGTAAGAGTCCCTTTTAAAGTTCATAACAATCGTCACTACAGTCTAGAACAGCAAGAAATCCCAAAGTTGCTTTATCTTGTCTAGATTCTGTAAATGGGTGTATGATGTCACTTCCTTGTACCCCAGTCCAGTGCTGACCGTGTCAGTTAAAGTTTTGGAGCTGAAATACAGGAACTGCTGAAATTCCTCTTCTGAGTTTCGTCTTTAAAGGGGGTGTGCGTTGGCACTACTCTACAGCAAGCTGAGACCAGCGTCTGCCCAGGGGCAGGAATTCAATCCGTGGGAAAGCAGAGTGTGCTAGAGATTCAAAAGGACAGTGATTGCTTTTTAATAACGAGATACACTGCTGTTTATGGTTCGTGTGTCTGAGGGGAACAGATAAAACAGGAGTTAATTAAAGGATTTGTGGAATGTGTGTGTTCTAGTTTATTTTTAATATTATAATCATAATATTAAAAATCCTCTCTCCTCTCTTTCCTTCTCTACCTCTCTTGCTCTTTCTTTCTGTCTTTCTCTCTCTTTCTGTCTTTCTCTCTGTCTTTCTCTCTCTGTCTTTCTCTCTCTCTCTCTCTCTCTCTCTCTCTCTCTCTCTCTCTCTCTCTCTCTCTCTCTCTCTCT
>JBBPCY010057510.1:0-12665 GCA_037974405.1 Brachyalestes nurse
CACTTGCAAATGATATCATGCGTGTGGATCACAATGCTTGTGTATACAAATAATAATGGAACAAAAATCACTCCATAAACAAGGGACTACAAAAGCAAGCTGGTGGCTTCTGCATTGCTTATGTATTTTGCTGCATTTGCCCACAGCCCATCTAGGTGAGCTCATAGCAGAATGCTACAAATCACAACACTTCAGGACCCCAATGTTAAAACCTGTGAAAGAAGAGCAGTGATTGGTAGAATCAGTCAGATTAATTGTGACTGAGACCTTAAATTTCATTTAAATTCATGAGAAAATATAAAGGTGCAGCAGGTGGAAGGTCAGGTCCTCATTGTAGACAGAATTCTTTCCTAAATTCTGCTAAATCCAAAGTGACTTGCCAATGGAACTTAATAGGCCTGTGATAATGTTCAGTGCTAGAACTGATAAGTGGAAGGTTCTCTTCTGTGCAGTATTTGTCTTCAGTGCAATATTTTCTCATTGTGTGCAGTATTCTGTTACAACATGTGCGATTCCTATGTTTTTTCTGGGGCAACATTTGCAATTTTTAGTGGAAAAACATATTACTGTGAGCAATGTGCAATTTGTCTTGTTACATTATTACTGTTTTGCCATTGCCTTTTCCACTATGTACATATACTCACAAATATATAGGTTATATATACACATATTTGCATACACATACAGATGTTTATATTTATATTTTTTATATTCGTTTTAAAGTCTACTTTTTATTTTATCTTGTGTTGTATAGCTTTTATTCTATTGTTTTACTGCTCTTAAATTTGTTCTGTCCACTTTCTCCCATAACAATGCAACATTCCCACTTGTGGGACTAATAATCTTATTTTATCTCATTTTAAAACAGATTTCCTATTATTTTATTTCCATGGCTAAGGAGTTAGTAACTACTGCTCTACTACTACAGTGGAAAGTGTTTCTTCTAATGTTCTTGAAATATTGTTGTCCTTCTGTGCTGCAAAGAAGCTTAAGCATGTTGTATAGCCAAGCATTTCTGTGTTTGCTTTCTACCGCCCCTACAATCCCCTCAATTCTTATACTTCGACTCGTTCTTCCTCGGAGCTCTGTTGTTGATCACAAGGAGGCCAGAACCAAACGTCATATCATCTCTAAGTCCCTAAAGTGGCTCTGGTAATGTATTGCTCTGTAAATATTTTTCACTGCGCAGATATGTTTGCGTATGAAGATTGATGTTGATTCTCAGCCTTTTTTCACCATAACATATGCGGCAGTGTTGCAAGATGTTGTAGCTTCTCTATGACAACCGGTAGCCGCGGCAGAACGTGAGATGACTTTATGAATTCAGCTGCTGCCTCGTCTCCAGCACTGGAGCCATATGTGCCACCTCGTGTAATTGGCTAATGCCGCAAATCTCTTAATGCCAGCCGGCTCTGGTGCCGTTTGGTGAGGCTGAGCTGAAACTCACTTTTCTAAGCCTTTGAGGACAGCGAAACATCTTCTTTAAAAAAAAGGAGTCAAAACCTTTTGCCTCGGCTTAACGTTTCCACAGGCAGATGGGCTGCAGAGGAGGGCAGGGCCTGGAATGTGCAATGAAATAGAGGCCTGATAACTTTAAAATGCCAAGTAGGATTCTATTGGCTGCCTGGGGTGGAGATAAATAAGCACTTATGTGGTGAATGAACTGGCCAAATCTAAGTTTAGCTAAACATCTAAATCCTCTGGTGCTGAAGGCCAGATGGTGAAAAGAGCCATGCTCTGCCGTAATAAAACGAACGAATAAACAGAACGTCAGCAATTCGAAAAAGGAAAGCGGATCCTCTGGAGTTCCTCGGCGATAACTGTACTGTAGAGAAAGTTTACAGAGTGTTTATTTCTGCCCAATCCATTTCCATAAATAGCTTGTTTGTCCACTTTGAATGACCTGCACTTGAAAATAATGCCAAGTAGCACATGCTCTCATTAGTTACCGTCAAAGGAGTCCCACACAGAAAATAGCAGGGAGTCTCCCTCACGTCTTTCTGCTTCCATGGGAATGTGAAGTAACACCGACTTCATTACAGCCAAACCACACACATATAGGTTATTGTGTACAGCAGCTGACGTGACTGAATATACGAGAAACGCTTTGAATTTTGAGCTATTTGAGTACATTTGTGTTTTGCCACTGTACCTCACTCTGGTGGTCGCGGTGGCATGGCACGCAAAGACAGTCCTGAGTCATTCAAGAGCACGAGGAATGTAATCTTAATTAATCTGAAGATACGGCATTCTCCTGAGTGAAACTGAGGGGTCTGGGTGAAAAGGCAGACTGTATTGAGAGAGTGAGAGAAAGGAGGTAAAAAAGGATTACATTTGTAGTAAATGAGAGAAGAAAGAAAGATACGGTTATTTTTTTTACTACAAGTAGTGACATTTATTTGGACTTTTTTTACTTTAATATAATACAAAACAATAAGTTAAAACATCTTGTCCGTGTGTTTTTAAATTGCGCTATTGTAAAATGTCGTAAACTATATTGTAAAAGTATTGCAAAGTGTTAAAAAGGATTTGAAAACTGTGGGACGAACTGTGGGACGATGGGACAAATCTATATCTAATATTTCAGTTAGCGCTGATACTTTCTTTTCTGTTTTGTGGCCTTAAATAAATGTATATTTGAAAGTTTTTCTACAAATCACACACATTTATGTCTTTTTGTCGAAAAAAACTGGTATCATTCGAAAAATGCTTACTTCTATTAAATTAGTTTACATTGTTTACATTGATTAATCAGACTTTTTTTGATAAAAATAGCCTTTCAGTAGGTTACAATCACACTTTTATCCAGAGCAGCTTATAGCTTCATCATGTTTCAGAAGTAGGCGAATGTAAAATTCTCACACCAGGTGTAGTAAGTCTGTTGCTTGAAGAACAGCTGTGTTATCCACTACGCTATACATTGTTCCCACTAATTTAGCGTTCGTTCACAGACAGTAGGTCCTGGAAACAAAGTTTATGCTTCAGTTACAGCAGAGAAGTTGATATGAATATAGAAATCTTTCTCAAATGATTACACAAAATCCAGAATATGTCATGTCCTGCTGTTCCATAGTTATAGGGAAGTAAAATGCACACAAGAAAAAAGTGCATATTGTTCCTTTAAGAAATTGTGTTTTGAGTGACCCATTTTGGCCAAGTTGTAAAGTGCTGCAGGTGCAACTGTGTGCTGGAAATTAGTGCCATAAAATCGTCTAGCAGGAGGCAGAAGAAACAGCATCATATGTACAGTAGCTAGCATCATGATAAAATGTGATTGAGGAATAGCATAGATACTCAACTGTATTTGCATTAACTTTGGTTATGCTACAATATATTTTTACCAACTATATTCAAAAACTCCCAGTTTTTATTTGGGGGGGGGATTGGGAGTACTACAATTTATTCCTCTAAATTCCCATAAATTCCCATAAATTCCCATTAATTCCTATGGAAAGTTTCCAACTTTGGTAATTCATGAAATTTTGCAACGCTAGTAAGGAGCATCGTTTCTTCTTCTTTTCAGTGACCTGCTTACAGCCGGCAAAATAAATAACAGTTGTCCATCCTGACTTCTGTTGTTACTGACAGAAAACACACTGCCTCTTAATTTTTTTTATTATTGGACACCATCTATCTACTAAGCAGTACCAGGAATCTTATGGCTCCAGTTCATAGAACAAGTCCTAGATCAAAAAATGTTACAAAACCATCCTACCCTTGAAATCTTTGTTGTAATTTCCTAAAGCCTTTCAGAAATCTTGGCACCAAGTCTAGGCTTTTCACAGATTGATTTAATGGTTGCTCAGTTGGCACACACCTTTCCAGTATTTGCAGGATAATGCTCTCATCGCTCTCACACATGTAACAAATGTACAAGGAATTGTTTCAGATGTCTTAAAAGAATAGTTCAGTGAATGAATCAAACTGAAACAATTTTTCACCGACCTTGATGTAGTCAATCAGCTAAGCCATGTCTGGAGCTCCAGTGTTACATTCTGTAAATTACATTTTTTGCCGAGCCTTTCTTATACGTACAGATGTTCAGTATTATAGTCCTACTCGCAGGCAAACAAACAAACGTGCAGACATGTGGACAGATGCACAGACACACATAAATATAACTTGAAAGCATAATGAGACATCATTCTCACAATTCAAAGAGGCACTTATTCAAAAATACGCTTTGATTGATATGTGTTCACAACCTGTCATGCATACACTTGTCGACAGAGAGCGTGACTATGCAAATGACCTCAACCATGTCTTAACCACCGAACCCAACTCTGTAAAACATGCGGATTTGGCTCACTTAACTTTGTTTGTACAACCTTTGATGGTCTTTATGTGCGCAAATGTCTTCATGACATTTCCATGACACTGATTATGAATCAGTGTTCACCTGTTAAGCCCATCATTTTTTTTTTCCACTCTTTTTACCGCTTTGGCAAATGCCTGATGTTGTTTTAATGGTAATATAGGCAGAATAGCACAATAAACTACCATCTCGTGAGGCGATAATGCATACTAAGTCCTCTAATACTCTAAAAAAACAATACCCATGATAGGTGTGGGTGTATATTAAAGAATGTCTGTTTAAAAGTTGTTCTCCTTGTCCTACACTCCTCAAGTATGAACTGATTAATGAATTTGGCATTACACTTTCAGGTGGTGTGCTAAAAAAGAAAAAGAAAAACTAGTGCTTCTCTCGTTTTGGAGATTCAGCACATGCAATAGATTTAAAAGATATGTCTGTGTTAATGTTTTCTGAATAAAAATTCCATATACAGTAAACCTGCACTTCATTTTTTTCCACTTTCACTATAACATGATGCGTTGCTCAACCTATTCTCAACCTCAAAACTTATGTCTGTGATTGTGCAGTGATATTACAGATAGAAGGAGAAGATTGAAGGAGGTTCAGATAGAAGGACGTTGTATTGAAAATGTAAAAAACATGAACGAGTTCATTTTTGAGTGTGTGTGTGTGTGTGTGTGTGTGTGTGTGTGTGTGTGTATGTGTACCACATGCAGCTCTGCACATCCATCAAAACACAATATCCATAATATCCATTACACAATGCACTGAAAAACACCAACATCACACCAATTATTTGCACACCAATAAGAAAGAAATCAAGTATCGGGACACACCAGGTTTTCATGGTTTGGGCTACAGCCCTTACTTCCAGTAATCTTAAAGCTTGAGCATCCAAAGACATCTTGGACAACACTTTACAAAATGAATGGGCACAAATTCCCACGGAAATACTCCAAAATCTTGTGGAAAGTCTATGTATTTGAATGCAACATCATTAATTCAAACTATAGATAGCAGATTGTTGAGTTCACTAAAGGAATACTGTATTCATGCCAAATTATGTGGACCACTTCTGGATGCACTTGTCACAATCCTAGAGTTACTCGTTGCCAAGAACTTGAAATGTTCTGCATGGAAGAGTGGTCTTGTACCTCAGCAAGGAATCTTTGACTAACACGGGGTGGAGGTAAACCACCAAACTCATGGCCACTTGTTTCAGCCTGATTCATGGTGAAGCTTGACATCCTTCAAAGCAAGGGGAAGGACAGCTTAAGGAACAACCTTGCTGCTCCCCCCGCCTTCTTCGCTGCAACACTGAACACTTGTCCAGATCCATGGGTATACCTCAAGCTTGTGAGGTCGAGGTACCCTTTTCATGCACCTGGGCTTTTCAGAACTGTGTCAAGAGGTATGGTGGGCTCTAAACCAAAGCATAAAGATCAGGGACTTACACAATTTTTATACAATAGTGAAATACACAATTTTCAAAAGTCAAGTCAATTCAAGTTTATTTATGTAGCACATTGTCATATGCAAAGGTCATTCAATGGGTTTTACAGGAATAGAAAAAATAAATAGAAGAAATAAAAGAATGCATACAAGATCAATAAAAGAAAATGCAAAGTGGAATGGATATGCCAGTATTTAAAAGAAGCCAGAGGAGAATACCCATTTTTAAAGCTGGCTTCAGTTGGTGCAGATCTGATAAGCCTGAGTTTAAAATGGAAAAGGATGTCTGTAACGATTACACGGCCTCTGAGTTGGGAAGTGGGAGCACTGGCTGTAGATTCAAAATACTTAAAAACTGCAAAGCAGCAGTAGCAGCCCAGATTAATAGTCAGCTACTGAGCAAGGTTGCTTGTTTAAGGAACCAGGATAAGATCCTTACAGTGTCTCTGATAGTGTCTTTGAACAATACAAGACCAGTCAAAGCTCTCATGCTGTGTCTCTATGAGGAGGAGAAGGAAGCTCTGTGTTTGCATGGGATTTGTAATACTGACGATGTCAAAAGTCACCCTGCTGTAAGAGTAATTCGTTGGATTATACTTTGTAAAAACAAATGTCTGTGGTGAACCGGTGACCTGTCCAGGGTGTTTCTCTGCCTCTGGCCTTCAGACTGCTGGGATAGGCTCTGCAACCCTCGTTAGAATAAGCTGAAATTAGGATACATGGATGAATGAAAAACAAACCTGTCATTGGTTTTGAAAGTAGCATTAGGGAAAATGAGGACTAGCACAATAAACCTTGTATCTTCTTAAAGTAACTTAAAAGTTACAATTTCAACTGTATGTGTGAAGATTAAAATGTGATGTGTGTCTCAAAGCTTTACTTTTACCTAAAGCAAGGAGCAATCAGGAGCAATATTAATATACAAATGAGATTATAGTGATCAGACTTCAGTATTCTTCCTGAATGGTATTCTAGTGGGTTTTTTTGGGTTTTTTTCAAAGGTTTTTGTTTGTAGGACATTCAACTGAATGAATGTCACTGTGTGTAAGATTCGTCAGAATATCAATTTTCAGTTTATTAACTGTGCGCTCAGTTAATAAAGCCAAAAATTGATATTCTTACAAATCTTCTATCTAATATTGTGTGCACTATTAGCATGCACGAAGTAGCACACTTAAGTAGGAGCAACCTTTGTGAAACCCTAACATAAATCTAAGCTGCATTTTGCAATCGTACTTTCAAAGCGCTTTGTCGCCTGTTAATATTTCTCTTTGATATCATTGTGCGTGTGTGTGTCTAAATGAAAAAGGGGAATTCCTTTTGATGATTTTTTAATGACGGAGGATCCGCTCTAAGGTTTATTCAGGCACAATCTGATGGGATATCCTCGTGACGTCAATGCAGACACACCGAATAAGACTCAAGACCATTGAAATAGCAGAGAGCGAGATGTGATCTGAGTGCCGTTCAACAGCGAAAATGATGTTGAGGCTGCCGTGCTTTGGAGAAACGCACGTTTGACTAACAGGCTATGCTTTTGTGAGCTTTTCTGATTATGTGGTTCAACCCTAGAACAGACAAGATCTTTCAGTCGGACTTTTTCATCACCTCTGTCACTGAATCGAATCCAAAACCAACTAGGTGATGCTTTGTCAGTCGACTCTGTTTGAGCTGAGAATACTTCTCGATACTTGAGGTGATGGAGTGCAATGTTCGGATTGCTTCAGGTCCATCATTCATGTAGATAACTTGGCCGGTCGATTTTTTTTACGTGGAAGTAGCCAGGGATATGCACATTCTCACGTAATTAAGAATGCAGAGCCAAAGTCAACATGTTTTTTGAAGATCGCAACTGCTTGGAGAATAAAGGCTGTCAGACCGTGTCCAAATACCACCCATCTCCCCGTTAAGATAACAGTTTATCTCATCTCCACCCGCCAAAATGCTGCGTCGAGTAACACGTTCCACGCAAAACTGAACCACTGAGCCAACGCGTCCGATAACCCGGGATGCATCAGGGAAGTTTCCACTGCTCTTCAAAGTGTCCAAACAGCGTGAAGTTGACTGGGACGACCTGTGCCTGTTCCAGCCTCACGCAGTTGCATGCTAGAGCTCCATCTCATTGTGCGGTTTGGGTTTGGGTAGTCTTGGGGAATGTGTTGCTGTTGTTATGGCATGCGTCCTTAAGGGCTGTAACCATGGCGAAGTTATGTTTTTGCCGCTTAGTAACCTCACAAGTGCTGTAGGTCGTGAAGGGAGCTCGGCTATTTTTAGCATTGAATATGTAGACTTTGTTTGGGATCTGTAAACACCTTGAAATTTGCACATTGCATGAACGAGGCCTCTGAGAGGAAGCTATCAAGTCTGAGCGATCATATGTTCAGTCTGTATCTGCAGCGGTTATGGGTGTTTTCCATGAAACTGCATATTCTTGACCAACTGCTATTTTGTTAGCACAAACAAGGACGTTTATTGATTCCCTTAAGGGAGAGCATTTGGACAGCAGTCATTTTTTGTAATGTGTGATACCACAATTGCTGTCATGCTTTCTTTCTTTTTTTCCATTTTTCCCTTGGGTTCCATTGATCTCATAATGGGAACTGTGTTCACTGAGAAAGGAAATGAATTTGGCAATCTGATAATGTGTGTATCATTCCATTTATGAAAAACGTGATAGTTAGAAATACTGTCCAAATAAAGGAATCACTAAATGGATTTGTACTGTCAAAATAAGCATAAGAGACAGAAATATCACTATTTTGAGCATATGAACACCTATCAAAGCCTAAAATTACACTGACACGCTCTAAGAAAAGCAAGCGTTAGAAATCATCAGAGAATAAAATGGAGAAATAGTGTCCGAGCATTACAGGTGAGAATTTGGACATGTTTGTTGGATGTTGGGTGGGTGTTTTCTGTCTTCTGTCAATGGCTGTGCTTGTTCAGGCTGGGGTTTTGTTCATGTGTGAGTAATTTTGACACCCTCCTCCTGCAGACCAAAAGGTCATCTGCTGATAACACCCTACAAGTTGTCAGGGATGACATGCATTACACCGGCCCATGATTCAAACCCATTTGCACTCCCTAGGCAGTGCAGAGTCTAAACCCTCAGAAATGTCCAGAATCGCCTATCATTTTGCAAGCAAGTGGACATCAGAAGTTGGAACGCTACAAGTATTCTTAGAAAATTCATTCTGACACTTTAAATAACACACAAACTGTGTAGGTGATAGGAAACATAATCCCCTATTTTATTGTTTCTCACAAGAATCAGTGAGAAAGCAATATTTTGTTTCTAAAGCCCATGCTAATGTACTCAATGTGGGATATAATTGATCATTTACATCCATATCACAGAGCGCTGTCACAGCTTACTCAAGAATGCCAATCAGTCACTCACCGACTGAGCCAGTGTCTGGGGTTGGCCTTAATTATTTAGGGCCCAATACATAATTTTACTAAGGGGAGGATGGAATTTGCAAGATGTCTCTCTGGACTGCATCACTCCACATGACACTTCAACGGCATAAATGTGAGAAATCCTGCTAATGATTGGAAACAGACTCTAAAAGTAGTCTGATATGCCAACAGGTAGATTACGTTTAAAAGAGAATGAAAGCAAGAGTGTCTAAGAAAAGATGATGGAAAAGGTCTAAAGGAAATAACTTAAAAGAGCTTCACCAAACTATAACTCAAAAGAAGTGAGAACTTTGTACTGATCATAGCAAAGATTCCTGTTTAGATTATAGCAAAGATTCCTATTTAGATTATAGCAAAGATTCCTATTTAGATGATGAAATTTTTGAAGAAAAGGATTTTTTATTACTATTGGGAAATTCATTCCTTCTTCAGGCATGTCATCAACTTGCGTGTTCGAACCTGCATGTTCTTGGCATTTGATCCAGCGAACTTATGACATTTTGTTGTACCACTAGGCCACTTCCACCTCCTACCACATTCCACAACCCTGACAAAATCCCTTCAAGTATGTATTAGGGTACAGTGCACTTGTAACAGTCTGTTGGATAAGAGAGTCGACTCTGTGTCCTGCTGGTTTTGTTAAATCATAAAAGACAAAAGACGCTAGGCCAGGTTCTTAAAACTCTTTGTAACTCAATATGCTTGTTTCATAATGAGATCACTAGTAGAAATACTGCTAGCACATCAGTTTCTTTTTACCCCTGCAGTATGTTTACTTGTCTTAGGTAAACACCCATCAATACTGACACGTCAGTGACACAGTTAATGGCCAACATACAGTGTTTCTTGTGGCTAGTTTATGTATATATATATACATATATAAGGAAAATAAATTATTTCTTATCGTATTGATTAGTCTTATGTATTCACATTATATAAACCAATCACTGCCTCTCATGGTTCATTGTTTTAATAATGTGCTCCATCATTTGCATGATTGTGGCAAATACTCAAATACTTCTCAAGCAAGTCAGTTCCTCTTCAGGTACTCCTACAACTGCGGCTGCATTGTTTTCCATCCAACTGCGATGTTCTATCCAAAGTTGCTTTACTCAACTGTGTGGGTGTAGATGTACAAGTTGCTGATGACTTGCATATGTGACCGATGTTTGAAAACACTGTAGAAAAAACATTTGCCCAAATCGGCTTCTCGCTGGGACTATTTACCATCAAACTAGTTTAGGTGTTATTGTGGGGTGGTATTCCCTTATGAATTTCTAATGAAACCTGCAAACAAAAGTAGAACAGGCTGGCAACCCTCGCTTGTGAATGAGGAAATTTGTTATTCTTCTCTTAATGCCACATTAAGCCTGGTGGTAGTGCGTTTAATGAATGGGGCTCAATGTCTTTCCTCCCACTGTCAGACGCCCCCACTACATCAACACCCCCAAGCCTCACCGCACGCACACACACACACACACTCCACCAGAAGCCTACATTCTGCAGTGAGGGGAAGGCGGGGACAGTCATGGGGAAATCCTCCAAGATCAAAGCTGAAGAAGCACACAGGGCCCGAGTGACATGTACATCAGGCAGGAATCCCCTCCAGTTCTGTCTTTACTTTTGTGCTGTTACGCACTCCACTCTAGCAGGTAAAGCAGTTCTGGGCAAAAACCCCATGTTCTCACAATCAAGACCTGAGAAGCCAGCTGGGCCTTGACTCTGGACAAAAAGGAAATCATCAATCGCTATTTTCTTGCCAGTAGACAGAGAGTGGAAATAGATTAATGGTGTCCAGTTATGGATCTGGACAGTGTACGCTTACGCATACTAGTAACTGTGATTACTCACAAACAGGAGGCACTGTCATAGATTTGATTAAGAGAATCGTTTAAAATGAGCACATTCAATGCCTTCTAAAATTATTGGCACCCTTGCTAAAGATTATTCAAAAGGTGCATAAAAAAGACATCAGCAGTTATTAGCTAATATTGTATTACTTTTATTTGTAAGTAGTATTAGTCTGAGAATAAAGCAACCAAAACCACAGAAATTTGAATGAAGGAAATAACATCTTGAATCTTGAAAAGTAAATGAAGTATGATCCCATACAAACTGCACTATTTTTTAAGCTGGCCTAGGAGATTTTAAGTAATCATCTATGATTTCCTGTTGCACCGGGGTATAAAATGAGGTGACACATGGCTCAAATCCCTTAGTCATCCATCCCCAAGGGAAAGATTCAACAGCATTGCATTGCAATAAGGCAAAACGTGTTAAACCAAATTAGGAAATGGAAACAAGAAAGTAGTTTCTCAATGTAAAATGTACCCATATGAGCACTTAGGGCTGTCAAAAAGAAAATCTATCATGAATCAGCCTGGAAGAGTGCACAAGGCTGTATTATCAAATAACCAAAGACTACAGTTTCAGAATTACAGAGCTAGCTAGACTCCTTGGGTCTCCATGTCTACAAAATCACTGTCACCTCACTGCCAACAAACTCTTTGGAGGGTATGTCAAAAAACAGTCTTTCCTATTTTTTCACCATGAAAGAAAATCCTTGGAGTTTGACCGGCACCACTGGAACTTTAACTGGGACTTGGTGCTGTGGTCAGATGAATTAAAAATTGAAAAATAAAGATGGCTACAATAAAAAGCACCTAATACCAAACGTTAAAAATGCCGGCGCGTCTGTGATGCTGTGGGGCTGTTTCTCCTCCAGAGGTCCTGGAAGTATTGTTTGCAGACATGGCTCTACTGATTCCAGGATACCAGGTGACCTCTGCCAAGAAGCTAAAACTTGGTCTTGGTTGGGTCTTCTAGCAAGACAACAATCCAAAGCTCACATCACAATCTACTCAAAATGTTTAAATAAACACAAAATCAAGGTTGTGCCATGGCTACCCCAGTCTCCTGAGCTGAATTCAATTAAAACCTGCAGCTTGCAAGTGCACAAGAGAAGACCCAGGACAAGATCTTGTGAGACTCTGCATTGAAGAATGGTCAAATATCCTCTCAAGCGCTTAGAGTTGTTCTCCTGGCAAAATGGGGTTACACAAGCTACTAAAAATACGGGTGCAAGTAATTACAACACATTTTTCTGAATAAGATTAATCTTGTAATTACTTAATTTGGAATACATACAGCCATGGAAAAAATAAGAGACCCCTGGTTATTGCTTTCGCAATGTATGGGAGTGTATCTGTGTAAAATGTGCATGTCACCGTTGTTTAATACACTATTGACCACACTTGATTCAAAATTGTAAAAATAATAGATATAAATCATTTATTATACCTTGGAAATGTGAAACTACACAACACTCTTACATTATTTAACAATTGCAGCAATTAAAATAGTAAAGTTAACAGCACAGTGTGCATGTGTGACTGTTTCATCCATCAGAAACTGAATCAGGAGTAAAGCTGCTGGAATACAGCACATAGAAAAGCTGCTCTACAAACACTACTGCACT
>JBBPCY010057531.1:0-12665 GCA_037974405.1 Brachyalestes nurse
TTGGGGTTAAAGGGAACAATGCTGTCAGATACACTGTGTGTGTGTGTGTGTGTGTGTGTGTGTGTGTGTGTGTGTGTGTGTTTTGCTGGGAAATTCCAACCATGATGAAAGATGCACAATAGTGCTGCTAAGTAAACAAAACTCAAACGCACTTCTTCAAAACATGTCATTTAGTTACTAATGGTGGTGTATTATATGTTTTTGTGTGTGTGTGTGGGGGGGGGTTGCATGCCTTCAAATGTTTCTAATCGCTCTAATGATTGCTATTTTATTCAGTAATATATTCAATGGTGCAGTTCATATTTTAATCATCATTTTAAGTTTTTCAGGAACACCAAAACATATTAAATAAAAAAAAATCAGCTGTAATTAATCTGTAATTTACAATAATTCCCTGGAAAATGATGTGCCTGAGATTTGACAGCCACTTTTAAAATGCAAGGCACTTAATTTGCGATGTTTTACGGCTTTCTCAGGCATTCCAGAATGATCTACAGCCCTGTTGGTCATTCTGGATCTAAATTCTCTCATTTTTTTTTTTCATGAACTGGTGCAAACTAACTGGATTCTTTGCAGAAAACATTTGATGTAGCTTCATATACAGTGGCATTTCTGCCCATTTTGGTGAGTTTTGTCAAAGGGAACAGGAGGTGGGTGGTGTAGGCTATAATGGAACAGTGCCATGAGTCAGCAAGTTGAAACGTGGGAATTTGAGAGGCCGTGCCTAAAGACAAAGTTGCAGTAACAGACAATAAGAGACAAAACTCTTAAAACTGACTTACATGCAAAAATGGGGACCAAGTCATCTCGAGGCAGAAAGCTTTACAAGAAATAGATCAGTACTGTGTGTTACTATTTAATGACCTCTTTTTGGAAAAAAAACCCCAATAATAATTAAATATCTAAAAATAAAGTCTGGTGTTCAAAAATATCCAGACACACCTCTAATGAGTAAATTCAACTATTGCTGACAGTCCAGTTGCACACACAGCTTGTAGTTCAGGAGCAGCCGAACATGAGCCTATTAGAGTGTTCACGTTTACGTTTACGGCATTTAGCAGACGCTCTTATCCAGAGCAACGTACATCAGTGCTCAAGTAATCCACATCTCTTCTTCATACCTGTAAGGCCTCGTTCACACAGACGTTTGAATCTTGGATAAATGAACACGCTCTGATTGCCATAAACGTAGTGTTTTGTATCTGCGCTTGATTGGCGTTACACTGGTGTTCGTCTGGTGCTGTTTAACTCCAGCCTGCAGCCCGATGTGTAGTTTCATGTATTCACCTGTGGGGGCAGTAATCATTCTTTCCAGATTGTTTACATGTTGGGACTTGTAGTTTTATGCTTTCCCTCAAAACTTGATTTGTCACGGTTCCCAGAACAATTGAATCATGGGACATATTCAGTCCCCCAGAACTTCAACCGAATGCCAGGTAAACGCAGTACCGGCATTTTCTTCGTGTTTATCAGGATTTCGGCAGAAATTGACGCCAAGAAAACGTTGCATGCAGCATTTTTTTGAAGCCACCCAAATACGCAGCCGACCGAACGCCGGGGGCTGAACGCCTGTGATTTACTCCAAAGGGCAGAAAAATGGTCGGTGCTCAGTCCGCGCTCACCTGGCGCCACAAACGCCAGAAAAACACCTGATTCAGACGCCCGTGTGAACGAGGCCTAAAGCTACACTAAAATCAACACCTGCTTTTTACCAAGTTACTGCCAGCTAAGTTACACACCTTAACAAACCCTGTCTAAAGAAAAAAGTCAGAGGTTCATACACAAGTAAGGACAAACAGTTAAGAGGGTAAGAGCCTGAGTTTTTTTAAATATAAAGAAATCATAGTATCAGAGATAAACGAGAGTGTCAGCAGAGGGATATAAAGCCACCTGGCACTGGGCAGTGGAACAGTTTTCTCCACACTATTGCTTTGAACTCTTTGACTTTAAATCACTTTTCATGCATGAGAAAAGGTAAAGATGACAGAAAAAGGGTGGAAAAGAGCAAGCATCAGCAACAAATCGTAGCATTATAACATCCATTCACATTCCCGTGTATTACCTCAAAGTATTCACCATTAAAATCCCATAAAAAACCTCTCACCCCCTTTGTATTCTAATACCAAACTTCTTCCATAAAGTTCATGAGGTGTTAAACGATTTTATGCATATATTACACATGGCTATAAGATTACAGTTGGGAGGTTACTGCAGTGGTAACAAGCTAATCTGAGCAGACATTATAATTACAATAACTGAAAATTCATAAGAAAACTCTCCCTTCCAGCATCTGCTTATGAGGATTACAGTGTGTGTAATATTTATGGGCCAATAAAAACATGTGTGTATGTGTGTGTGTGTGTGTGTGTGTGTGTGTGTGTGTTGTTGCATAGAACTGCATAAGCCTTCAGGAGTTATGCATATATACTTAAAAAAGAATTGAAAGCATGCAACTGGACATACAAGCTCCAGTGGTGTTTCTGCCATGAAAGACTGGCAGAGATGTAGAGTAGGATTAAGCACAAATGAGGATTTTAATGGCTAGAAAGCTCAGCAGACTGAGAGACGCTGATAGAAGCTGCCATAAGAAGCCAGGAATGTATCTTTCATGTGTATGTCAGAAAGTGGTTAAAAATACATAACAGCGCCCAGCTCTGTCAAAACTCATCATATTGCAAGACGGGCAGGGTAGAAAGACTTCAGAGGACAAGAGGAGTGTGAAAAAGTTGTGATACAGCATCCCTTATCGCCTGGTCTTGACTGGACTTGATCAGGTCAGTCAGACTCAGAGTCTCTGGCAGAAACTGTGTGTAACAGAATCAGTTAGTAGACTGAACTGAACTGAATTGAACTGGAATGCAATAACTGATCCCATTCCTATTTTACAATACTCAATGACTCAACTGAATCATCTGGTTGCTGGACCCACAATATTTATCCAACACTAGGTTGGCTATAATCAATAAGACGTTGTCAAATTCCTTCCTAATTGCGTATTTGCATGTATGCACTTTTATACACCAGTTATTATCTGTCTAATGAGAATCAAGCTAAATGCTATTTCATCATAGGTAGCACCACACTGGCAAAAATCATCCTTTCAGAACAAAATAAATGTTTCAATATTTCTGCAGAGCATAAAGTTCCTAATAAATGGGGCATCCTCACATATTTGCCAACGCATGCTGCTTTTGTTTATTATGGGGATATAATTTGTTATGGGGGCTTGGTAGCTCAGTGGGTAGGACACTTGCCTCTGGACCAATAGGTCATGGGTTCGAATCCTACCTTCAGCACAGCACCACTGGGCTCCTGAGCAAGACCCTTAACCCCAAGCTGCTCCAGGGAGACTGCCCCCTTTAGTTAGGGAATGGAAGTCGCTTTGGATAAAAGCGTCTGCTAAATGTTGTAGGACGGTTTTTGATTTGGTTTAATCTGTGCCAATATAAGCTGGATCCAGAATCTCCTAAAACATTTTAGTGGATCTGGCACCTCTTTTACATAAATACGAAGATCCATGAAGACCAACCAACAACGTAACACACACTGTGTGGAGAAGTAGCGTGCTTTGTCATTTTGTGCCAAGATACACATGCAGAGTAAGAAGAGTATCTTGATGCTGTGTCCATCAGTCTTGATACACTGAGCTTCACATTTTTTTATCTTCTTGTTTAGAATGTCTAGTCTCCACCGGAAAAAAAGGTTGGGGTCAAGAGAGCGCCAATTTGCACGTTTCCAAATGTAACTGAAAGAGAAAAATCCATTTGTATGAAACACCAAACAAGCACAGAGGTGCATGGAAGGCCAGACGAGCTGATCTAGCACCTCGGGTTTCTGTTGTGAAGCTGGAGAGTGCATCGAGGGCCAGGCCATTCATACTGGAGTAACAAGCCTGCGCGGTGTTGATGTGAAGAGGACATACGGGTTACGGATGAATAATCTACAGTTGTCTGTTTTACCTCAGGCTGTGTCTGTATATATGTGTAGGTGTATATCATGACTTCTTGCTCACCATGTTGCTCAGTCTAATAAAGTTATCTCTCACCTGTGTGCAAATCACCTGCTGTTCTGTCTGACACTGAAGGCGAGACTCTGTCTGAGTCTGGCACTGGAGGCAAGCTCTCAGTAGCAAGCATATGTGTCTTTCTTCATTAAGTCACAATCTTTGAAAATGTTCAAAGAGAACAGGTAGAGACAGCGTTTTCACCACACTAACCAATACACAAACACATAAGGGCTCTTATCACCTCAGCGATTTTCATTACCTGCCAGACTTCCCTCACAACAGCGTCTCATTCTGCAGCGTGGCAATACACTTAAACTCTCAATAGACCCGTCTCACTCAGTCGAGTCTCTATGGTATTCATCCACTGGTACGTACACATGTGCTCATCATACCTGATCATAACGTATGAGAGATAAAACTGGACGCTTTGAGAGAACAATAAAAAAATAATAAACAATACATTTCTTTATATATCGTCAAGACTATCGTCTTTGTCAATATCATCTATACTGGTATGCTGTAACATTGGCATATTATAGCATTGCTTTACAGTTTTAGCAATATTTGTAGTAGATATTTCATACATATATTGTGATATGAAGAGATGTAAAGAGGTGAATGTAATTGCGAGGGGTTCATTAAATGAAAAAGCAGGAAACAGAACAAAGAGCTGAACAGAGGTCAAAAACACAGGCGAAAGTCCAGGAGCTCAATATGGAGACAAAACACAGAGGCGAAAACACAGAATCCAGAGACAAAAACCAAGCAAGAAACAAACCAAGTCAAACTGGGATATTAACACAGACAATAGACATGTAGCAAAAACAAACCGAGTAACAGATTGAAACACAGGGGTGTATATACAGATTAGACAAAGGGAAACACCTGGACAGGGGAGGAGGCAGGAGCAACACACAGGTAAACAGGATAACAAGGAGGAAAACATACTCACAAGGAATACAGACACAAGCAAAGGCACACGGAGAATGCAAACAACAACATAGCCATGAAAACAGGAGAAATAGCCAAGAAACTGGAAAGGATTGGGAGAACATCACATTTCATTTGAATACACCAGTGCTAAAGAAAGCATTAGAAATTAGACCAGCCACAATGAAGATGAAATGATTAGTTTTGCACCATAACCTTTTTCTGTTCAAAATATAACATTAACATTATGGGTTTATAAATATACATTCTAGGCTTAAATATTAGCATGGTGGGCTATTAAACCTCTATGTTTAATGATTATGCCTGAAAACAACCGGTAAATACTTGACACAAGCAGTTAAAATATTGTGTAAAATAAAACAAATGTCATGCTAAGATTAAACACTATTAAAGAAAACACCAATCAATAATATAAAGCAATTTGCCAACAAGTTGCGTACAAGACTCAAGCTGTATTATGTAGAACACTGGCCTGAACAAAAAAGCCACCTGGAGCACAGACAAAGGAGCACAATCCACCCTGCACAATCTAATCTGGCTACATTCGCCAACGCCAGCCAAACACCAGGCTAGCGGTAGTGAAATTAGCTTTAAAAAAGTAGCTGCAGTGCAAGAGCAAGTTACTCTTGCAGGTGCTCTCGCTAATACCTTCATCCGACAGATGAAAAGAGTACATGACATTCCTTTAATCCGTGATTTTATCTCTCTCAATCACACTGTTCCACCAAAACCCAGCAGCAATGAAGCTGTCCATCATCAAATAATAAGAACAGTGTTCACATTATGCTTTGGCTGGCATTCCTCTCGCATGCACTCTACAAAGCGTGTTGTGAGACACTGTTCCATCTGCACTGACAGACTAATCATTCCATGATCATGATGTGTGTGTGTGTGTGTGTCTTCTTACCCTCTCTGGTAAAGAAGCCTTAACCCCTCACAGCCTAGACAAAGAGCAATCATCCGCTGACGTTCAGACATTGCTAATGCTGCGCTGCACTACTATAGCATTTAAACGAAAATGCTCCAATCACTGAACTCTTCCAATTTCAACACACTTGATCAAGTTCAGCACACATGCTTTGCATACAAATGTGTTCTTTGGTAGCAACTGTTGCCAGGTTGGACAAGGTTTACAGAAATCCATTTAACCATATGACAAACTGTAGCACATGGATGTGAACGTGCTATCAAGATATACACTATATGGACAAAAGTATTGGGACACACTTGTTTTTCATGGTTTAGGCTAGGCCCCTTACTTCCACTGAGGGACAGTCTTAATGCTTCAGCATACCAAGACATTTTGGACAACGTCATAGAGAAGAACCTTTTCTATTCCAGCAGGCCTGTGCTCCAGTACACACGGCCCATAAAGAAATATTTGACTGGCCTTCACAGACCCCTGACCTTAGCCCCATCAAACACCTTTGGGCTGAACTGGAACGGAGATTGTGAGCCAGACCTTTTTATCCAACATCAGTGTCTGACCTCATAAATGATCTACAGAAGGAATGGACACAAATTCCTCCAGAAATATTGTGGAAAGCCTTCCAAGAAGAGTGGAAGCTGTTATGGCTGCAAAGGGGGCACCAACTCCATTTAAACTTTAAGTATTTGAATGCAGTGTCATTAAAGTCCCTTTTGGTGTAATGGCCAGGTGTCCCAGTACCGCAGTCCATCTAGTGTATCAATGTTGTTTTTGATTTGCCAAAGCTTTTAGAGATAAGATAGATAGGTCTGATGAATAATCTAAGTAGAATGCTCATTTGCTTCAGCTATTCTAATATTGCCAGCTAGCTAAGGTAACGTCATGGGCTACACCACTAGCAACTGTATATGGGCTGACACAAGACAATGGCTGCCACAAAAAAAGTCTGTATCACAGTCTTAAGGACCTTAATGGGTTTTAAATGCTGACTACATTCACTTTTCAAGGGGAAACTATTATTTGTACCTTATTTTTACTTATAAGTAAAACAAGTCAATAAAACAATCTCAAGACAGAGTGCACGGAGTCAATCTGAAAAACTGAATTCCAATGGAATATCTCAAGGTGCTGAAATGACTGTTTTGTGCCTATTTCTAAGAGTATGACACGTCCTCCAATATAATGAAAAAAACAGAAAGTATGACAATATGTTGCCTCAAGTAATATCATAGACTCTGTGAGAGTGAGAGAGAGAGATAAATAGTGGTGGAAAGCAACACAAAGCCACTATTCAGATGATTCGGTCTGGAATGCTCTCTGTAAAGCTTGCTCAACCTTGAAGGAGTGGTTGATAACAGGAGTGTATTTGTGAGCATGGTTTGGTTAATGCTGGCCTGAGACTACCAGAAGACCCTGCCCTTTCAACTAGCCCGTCAATCAAAAGGATCAGGCCGCTTGATTGGCCCTCTTCTCTGGTTTACCACCAGCTGGGACTGGGCATGAGGGATGATTAGCTGTCAATGACGTTTAGCATTAGGCCTGTCATTACACTGCCTGTCAGCATGAATCATACCCACTTACTGGTGACAAAAATAGTTCTGTGTAGTGGAATAGTGATCTATTTGGGGCAAAGCCAGTGTTTACGTCCCCCAGAGGATATCTGGGGTCGTGCTAATTTATGTAAAATGAGCTGGTTGTTTGAAATGGAGAAGTGGTGGTTGTGTTTACAAAGGAAAAAGAGCCTCCTATTGTTATCGCAGGAATCCTCCAGCATTTTTCAAACATAACTTCTGATGTATCTGTAGTGGAAAGTCGATTTCTGCAGACAATAACTTAACTGTTCTTCAGAAATAAACAGAAAACTCACTCAGCGTAAACACACTTAGAAACGAGAAGTGGGCTTCAAATCAACAGATATTCAGAACAAAAAAATTACATCAAAATTGTCTGTGGTTATCAGCCCCATGCAACAGATAAGACAGATAAAGATTAAGCTGAAAAACACAGGTTTATCTGTTAAGCACCCAAAAATCCTACTATAACTATCAGTGGATGAAATGTAGTTGGGACTAAAGCTGGATAACATATTTGTAGGCTGATTTACTGTAATACTGCTTAACAGCTTAGTAATAATGTGTTTGGGGAAAAAAGCAGCGTCTCTTTTACTAAGCAGTTTGATTTCACTTCTTAATTCAATTTTTTAGAATCAGAACCAGAAATCTATATTGATCCTGGAGGAAACTGCTTGGTGCACTTTAATCATGGACTTTACTCGTACTACTAAAACACTAGTAGTAGAAGGAACATAATAAATTCAGAACACATAAATAAAAAGCGAGTTAAAAAAAAGAAAATAAATAGCGCCTGTTCTTTTCTGGAAATATACTTTTCTTCTAGAATGTATATATTTTTCTATTTTGAATTCGAAGGTTCTCCGCTGTGTAATTATAAGAACAGAACAAAACAGTTCAGTCAAAACAAGCTACGGCAGGTGTTTAAGACACTCTTCCCAGTACTTCCCGTGTACTGAAGAGCATCATTAACTTCACTAACATATACGTCATCCAAAATGATGACACTGTGATTTATTTGAAGACTATCACAATAAAGATTTTTTAAAATATAGCTCAGGTTAGAGAGGATAAAAGTATTTGTTGGTTCTTTTTTTCTACACCTGATCCATAAAAGGAAGCAAAGAAATAAAATGAGAAAAAGAGAGAAGCCAGACCTCCTTCTACATTTCTGCTGATTCCTCAAGCAGTGGAAAGATGGAGAGGGCCACAAGGCGAGAGGAGGCAGTGTACAGGCTGCCTACTCACACTCTGTTATTTATAGAGCCAAGGTGACTCGACTCTGCTCCTTCTTCACCAAACTCTGCCAGCATCTTGGCTAAGTGCTATCGGGAAAAAAAACGTTAAGAGCAGTTTTTTCTCTCTCCTGGGAAAGAGACTTTAGTCATAGCGGCCAAGCAGACTAAAAATATGTTTTCTAAAACTGTAAAAATACTAGGCTTTACAGGACTATTTCTGAATCTCATGGCTGAGAACACCTAAACAATTTGCTTCAGCAGTTTCTTCAGCTTATGAATAATAACTTCTTGAGTGTGGAGGAGGATGACTGGCAAAAAGAAAAAACTTTCTTTATCAGGGGCGCCAGAAGCATTTTTAATGTGTGGGGGGGACACATCGCTCTACATCTGGGGCGTAAGGTCTCATTGTCCGGGGGTCGAGAGGGGGGGTGAGGTGGATGTGTGTACAACTCTATGTCTTGGCCGTTGTCTGTGGGGGGTTTGTTGGGGTGTGCACACGTCTCTGCTTTTTTTTCCAGGAAACAAAAAGTGGGGGGGACGAAACAAATTATTTGTAAAGGTGTTTTTTTAATCAACTGACATGGATTAGTCAATTTGCAGTTTGAAGAAAAGGGGTTGTTGTAGCTAAAGGCTACAAAAGTCAGAGTCTTTGGGCAATCCTAATTTTAAACAGACCTAATTTTGTGTGAATCCGTATCATGGAAACAATAATATTTGCAAAAATGCTCTTTACTGCCAGGTTCATCCATGGTTTGCTATTGTTTAGCCAAGTCCATTTTTACGTGATTGTCACAATTTGCTCATGAGTGCCATGCCCCTGGCAATTAAGGTCACGGGAGTCCTGCGTCCCCCCTTAACTTCAGGCTGGTTTGGTATCCCCTAATTTAAAGTAAAGTAAAGTGACCTCTTATAGTCATGCATGAACACACCACAGCACACAGTGTGAACAATGTGAAATACTTTCTCTGCATTAAACTCATTCACCAAGTGAAGCAGCCCAGGAAGCAGTGTGTGGGGACCTCAAGGGTACCTCAGTGGTGCCTCTAGCAGTTCTGGGATTTGAACCCACAGCCTTCTAATTACAGTTGCAACTCCCCAACCACCAGGCCACCAGCCTTTGTGATTATGTCAGCTGTTTTTCATCTCGCTTCCCTTACTTGAACCCAGGTCAACCCAGAATACGTTTCTTCACTCTTGTCTCTACTGGCTGGCTGTTTGTTGTGTGCTCTCTGTGTGTTTGTTTCTTTCTTTCTTTTCAAAGAAATAGTACAGCATTGCTCGTGCTCTGGGTCCTGGAAGAGTCAAGTCTCAACACAAGCCATGATGCAAGGAAGAGACAGTGTGCACGAACTTTGTTAAGTATCAAACAATTCTGTCAAGTTTGAGTCCTATGTTTGCTTCAGCTTCGTTGTAATAAAAGAAAAAGTATCGGAAAAGTATCCTTGCTCATGTGTCATCTTTGTCCAGTTGGAAACATGAAAGTAATTTTAGTTTTTATTATTATAAATGACTGTAATCAATAAGACTACAGTAGCAGTGGTACTAAAGGCCTCAAAGATCTATCAAATGCACCAAATGTGTAACTATAGTGTAGCCCAGTTACTTCAAACTTTTCCGAATTTTAGCAAAGGTTCTTCTGTAAAGCTCTTTCTGCTGTCTTGCATAAATGATAGACATTTCTAATGCTTTTCTGGACCTTTCTATTCATGGGCCGAGTGCACCTGCAGCAATTTTCGAGATGCTAACAGGCAGCATTTTGGATCTGACCTTTTTCTTCTATGGATAAAAAGACACCTGGCACTTGAAATATGAAGAGTGAATGAAAATGTCTCCACAAAGCAGAATACCCCTTTAATGCTCACATATACCCTTCTGACTACTGCAGAAGAAGCCGAGCGCAGGCATGAAAGTAAAGTCAGCCTATTCGAGTACACTGGACATTCTGAACTTTAACTTAATAAAGCAAGGCCTTTGAGGGAGCTCATGTGGGCATAAAAGACACATAAGCAGAGATGTTAAAGTAGACAAGAGCAAAAGTTTTAATTGGCTGGAGGGCTAATGAATACAGCAGTTCTACTACAAGGAGTCAAAGCTGACCACCATCAATGCAGCAGCCTAGATCAAACAAGACACACATCAAACGAAGAGGCCGCACCCGCCTGAACACAGAAGGCCGCACAATCAATAATAAATGCAGCTATATATATAATTCTATTCTTACATACACAAATGCAATCAAACGTGACGCTGCAGCAGCCCCACTGAGATGGGAAAGAGGAAAAAAGACAGAGAATGGTGGAAACAAAGTAAAGGTTTGACTTTCAAAATTCAATCAGGAAAGTAGAAACCTATTAGACGGTGAACTAGCAAATTCATCACTGTGCTAAGAAACAACAGTTTCCATTTACTGATATTATTGATTTACCTCAAATAAATACTTTGAATGAAACAAAGCAAAGCAACATTTCAGTTCAGACCAACAAAAACAAAAGTTTGCTTTAATTTATAATACAAAAAAAGAATACAAATTTTCTTTCAAAACAAGGCAGTATGTGAATTCGAAATAGTAATTCAGTTCTTTAAGTAATGAGTCTTCTGACCGACCAGTAAGTATTGTTTGTTTATTTGGTGTTTGTTAATAACACTTTTAGAGAGCAGTGGTGACTAATGTTTGTTTAATTGTGGTTTTATTTACATCTTTAGAGGGTGGTAAGTAACATTTCTTTATTTAATGTTATTTAATAACGCTTGCAGAGAGCAGTGGTGAGTAATGTTTGTTAATTTGATGTTTATTATTAACACTGTTAGAGGGCATTAGTGAGTAATGTTTGTTTATTTGATGTTTATTATTAACACTGTTAGAGGGCAGTAGTGAGTAATGTTTGTTTATTTGATGTTTATTATTAACACTGTTAGAGGGCAGTGGAGAGTAATGTTTGTTGATTTGATGTTTGTGAACAACACGTTTAGAGGAGTGTGGTGAGTAAAGTGACATACATTCAAGTGCAAAAGTTGAATGTATATAATAAAATATTTTGTTTATTTTCTAAGGGCACATCCTCTACAAACATTCCACCATGTTTTAGTGCACAACTGCATTAACTGTGATTGCAGTGTATTAGCTGAATTTAATATATTGGGAGGAAAAAACACATACTTACAGCATATTATACTATATGATTTTAAACTGATATGTTTTACTTTTTTAATATTCTTTTGATATGTTACAGTCCGCTAATTAATGGAAACTGCATTGAAAAAAGCTATATTTTCAGCTGCTCCCTACAGAGGATGTGTGAATTTATTTCAACTTAAAAAGAGACGTAATTTCACAAGGGTGTTCAATCTTACGCATATGACTAAGAGAGGGAGAAGCAGAGGGGTTGTGTCATATTGTATTGTGCAGGGAAGCTCCAGACGATGAGAGTGAGATCTGAGATGTGACTGAATGCATAACCATCAAACACAGGAGACACAAAACCACCTGCACACACATTCACGACACACACTCCATATTCAGAAATATGCATAACAGTTTTACACAGCAATTCACTCCCATGAAATACACTTACATAAGAAGTCAATGCTGACGTTTTTACACGCGTTCAGAGTCAGTGGGCTTTCTCTTCTTTTACTAAGTACAAGAAAATGAATTGAAATACGGCCAGTAATGGAATGTACAGTACAGATGCAGTTGAAAGACATTAGGCTGGAAATGCAGGAGTATTTCTTTAAGACATGAAAGAAGAAGAAACTGAGACATAACAGTAACAGTCACCTGGGGTTGAGGAAGATGACTGTGCTGTCTATACCTATAGCATGTGTGCTATCTGGCACAGGTGTGTGTGTGTGTGTGTGTGTGTTTAAGTCTACCTGATCCATATGTCTGAAGGTACAGCTCCCTATTCTCGCTTGTGTGTGTGTGTGTGTGTGTGTGTGTCTGTGTGTGTTTGTGTCTGTGTATCTGTGTG
>JBBPCY010057552.1:0-12664 GCA_037974405.1 Brachyalestes nurse
AACTACACGGGAGGAGCTTGTTAATGATCTGAAGGCAGTTGGGACCACAGTCACTAAGAACACCATTGGTAACACACTATATCATGGATTGAAATCTTGCAGTGGCTGCAAGGTTCTCCTGCTCAAGAAGACACATGTACAGCCAATCTTTAGTTTGCCAGTGAACATCTAAATGATTCAGAGAAGGCTTGGAAGAACGTGCTGTTGTCAGATGCGACCAAAATCAAGCTTTTTGGCATCAACTTGACCTGCCATGTTAGGAGGAAGAGAATGCTGAGGATGACCCGAAGAACACCATCCCCATAGTGGTCCCAACTGCCTTCAGATCATTAACAAGCTCCTCCCATGTAGTTCTGGGCCGATCCCTCACCTTTGTCATTATCGTCCTCACCCCATGAGGCAAGAGACTGCATGGAGCTCCAGCATGAGGGCAATTGATGGTCATTTTATATTTCTTCCATTTCCCAATACTTGCACCAACTGTTGTCACCCCCTCACCAAGCTTCTCACTGATGGTCTTTTAACCCATTCCAGCCTTGTCCAGGTCTACAAACTTGTCCCTGTGGTGGAGAGGTTGGAATGGAAGAAACTGATTCTGTGGACAGGTGTGCTTTATACACATATGGAGTTAAGATCAGAAGTATCTGTAATTGATAGATTGATTGTGCAACATGGACACTCTGTAGCCAGAAGTCTGGCTGGGTTGTAGGGGATCAAATACTTCCTTAACTCAATGAAATGCAACTTTTATGTAACATGTTTTTTTTTCTTGATTTTTGTTTGATATTCTGTCTCTCTCTCTATAAAAATGAAACTACCTCATAAATTAGAGACTGTTCTTTTTTTATTTTAGAAGTCAGCAAACTTACAAATTCAGCAGGGGATCAAATAATAATTTCCCCCACTGTAATAGTATCTAAATAATTCGTCTGAGGAAATATGTTTAGCATACAGGCACTTAAGAGCACCCTGGGTGGGGTGACAGGCACCACAAGGCATACACACCGGTTTGCTTATAGATCAGTGTATTATAAATTGAAAATAGTTTTATTACATTGCTACAACACTGATATTTCACACTACGTCTTAGGAGAAAGTTTTTTTTCGCCCCAATAAAATTGACTGATATTGCAGTATTGATTAACGCTTGTTAGGCTGCAGCATCATTTAGCCAGTTCAACATTTTACTGTGCTAGTCTGATACTATTTTTATTTCTTAAGCTATGTATTAATTTGTCTTGATAAATGTTTACTCAGACAGTTGGATGTTAAGCAGTAAACTGTTTTAAGGATGTAAGTAATGGATACAACACTGCATATATACCTGTAATGAACAGAACCAATGCAGCTCAGAATATTCAGATGACTAGAGAAAAATGAGCAAGTCACCAAAATGATGAAACACTCCCAGTAGTGTGTGTCAAACAAAAATTACAGACACCGAGAGGCAGTTTGGCCATATAGCAATACCATGACAGAGGATTAACACCTTTAACTGCAGGCTTATTACTCAGTTCAATCTCGAAACATATATTATTCAGTACCTGCTCGGAACTATTGAAACTGATATTGAATTCATGTAATTATGACACTGAAGAAATTGAAGGGTGTTCTGAGTTTAAGGGGATAATGAATTTATTAAAAATCTCATTCGTCCATCTTAACCATCTAATTACTGATTACTAAATATTAATTTAAATAACCATTTTAGCTCTAAAGATGGATTCCAGCTGTACACAGAGTACACAGTTATTCTGAGGTGAATCAGTTTCATTCAGTTTCAATCAGTTTATTTATGAAGGACTACCGCTGTCTCAGCACTGGCTTAAGCGTATGAGATATAGTCAGAGATGGCACCCGTCAGATACCAGGATCTGTATCAGGACGATATCACCTGATAATTTCAGATTGTATTTCAGAGAGAAAAGGGAATCCGATCCGATCCAGCCTGAATTAGCTAGCACACACACACACACACACACACACACGTTATGTGATTTCTTGTTGTTAGTTATTTCTTCTTGTGGAGCAGTAGAGTGGTTAAGGAGTTTGTGCACTGTAGCCTTTTAGATGATCATATTAAGCAAAATGCTTTAAGTTTGCAAATTAGTTGGGTAGTTTTTTATTTAACATTTTAAACAGAATGTGGTAAGGTTGTGATGAGGGAGACGATTTTGAAATATTTTAGTAATTTTATTTTAGTAATGCCATGTAAGGTAGGTGTAGTTTTTTAAATATTATTCTACATTTATTTGGCAGGGGACATCACACAGAAAGGGTATGAGAAAAAAAGAGCAAAACTCATTCGAGCCTACCTGCCCCACGTACCAGGTAACTAATGCTCTCTCTCTCTCACACACACACACACACACACACACACACACACACACACACACACACACACACACACACACTTTGATCACTTCTGTTAAGCAAAATACATGAAGAACAACTGTCATAAAGGAGTGGTTTGACAAAACATTAAATGTATACAGTTTTCCGTTTACAGATATAGACAGTCAGCCAACACCATATCCAGAATTTTAGCACCGGAGCTTTTGGACTAATGCTGCTGCTATCAACACTTGAAGTCAATAGTCAAGCACAGCATTTAAGTGTCAAGTGACCATTTTGTCATGT
The DNA here is from genome assembly GCA_037974405.1 of Brachyalestes nurse. NCBI lineage: Eukaryota > Metazoa > Chordata > Actinopteri > Characiformes > Alestidae > Brachyalestes > Brachyalestes nurse. The sequence continues at coordinate 2,641 of JBBPCY010057552.1, forward strand.
GTGAACACACCACAGCACACAGTGTGAAATTCTTCCTCTGCAATTGATCTATTCACCAAGTGAAGCAGCAGGCTGCCAGGAACACAGCGCCCAGGGAGCAGTTTACCTTGCTCAAGGGTCCCTCAGAGGTGCCATGAGCAGTCCTGGGATTCGAACCCACAACCTTCTGATCGCAGGGGCAACAACCTAACCACTAGGCCACCAGTTGCCCCATTTCCATCAATACATCTCAATTCGCTCCAACGGCATCCAAGTCTTAACTAAGATGGCTGCAAACTTTTCAATATGGTTTAGGACCCCATACGACAATTGAGCTATAGAAATTACAAAAACAGAACAACAGGCTCTATTTTCACAAACTACTTCAGGAGCTGTTCTAAAATCAGATATTGAGGCAACAACCTTCAGGTGTTGGCTAACATTATTTTGTTAGCTTCTTTGAGTTTACAGTAAATCTTACTGTGTTGTAAACTTCATTGGCAAGTTATGAGCTATGTTGTTGATAAGCAGGTTTGATCAGGTTCTGTTTTTGGAGGATGTATTTAGGGAAAAGATTTGTGTGACTATTGACTTCTAGTGTCTTGGCTGATTGACTTCTTCTGCAGTGAGTGGAAAGTTATGTAAATTGCAAGTAACACAGCACAAAAACATTTTACACAGCAATGGTGCAGTTATTGATCATTTCAGTTATTGATAGCGTCACACCAGTTATGGTTTTGTAGGTTCAAGGGTCAATTTGTTTGTTTGTATCTGTGCACTTACAGTGGGAGCTGAGTCTAGAACTCCTGTCACACCTTCTTCGTCATCCTCTTCTTCATCCCGTTACCAGAGGCGGCGCTCCACTGGCTCACGTGATGAGCGGTACCGCTCAGGTAAAACACGCGCACACACACACACAATTTGCCTTAATTATTCTAGGTGTGTAATGGTTACTATGGATTCATTTTGGCCAAAAATTACAACTTTCAAAAGATTTTTGGGCATAAACATTTTAAAAGAAAGCTTTGTCTGTTCACACCCGTTGTTCCGGGGATAGGCCCTGGGTACCCGTGACCCTAGTGTGGGTTATGTGGTTACAGATAATGAATGAATGAATGAGCTCTGTCTGTTGTTTTTATTGTCTACAATACACTACAATATTAGTTCTTCCAGTCACATGTGTGTATTTTTACATGACTATTTTGCAACCTCTTTTTGTTCCTTTTGCGCTAAACAAGCTGTTTTACCTTTCATTTAAGACTGATATGCAGTAAACCCCCTGTTTTACGTGGATCAGGAGTCCCGGATTCAGTCGCACGCAATTTTTTTTTTTTGAGAACCAAACCATAGTTTTACGCAGAAATCCCCACAATAACGTGGAAACTGCAAATATCCTCTGCCTTTTTTGCTTTTTTGTGGCAATAAATATATTTTTTCTGGATGTTTTCACACAAGGGGACCTGGAAGCACTTTTTTCGAAGCACAATTTCTCCTCGGTGCAAGGACTCAGACACTTCAATATCCACAGTTCGATTGATTTCCAGGAGACCTCACTGCTTATAACTTGAATGAGAAGGGCTAAACTGTAGGCTGAATGGGCAAATATGTAAATATGTTGGTTCTTGTGACAGCAGAAAAACCTGAGTTTTCATGAATGTACTGTATGTAACAGGGATTTAAATTTTATTTAAAGCAACATCTACACATTACATCATATTACTTTATCCCAAAAACAATGAAAATTTGTTTTGCATGAGTGATTAATGATCACAACTAAGTATTGTAACTGTACATACTGGGCTTCATGTAGGGTGTATTTGGAAATGATCATTATTTTTCATTTATTCTGTTAGTTCACTCCCCAGATCAATAGCCTTTTTGTCCCTTTCTCAGATACCTATTATCCTGGCGTAGTACTGGCTGTAATCTATCTTTCTTTCCTTCTCCCTCTTTCCCATTCGGGCCCCCTCTCTCTCTCTCTTGCGCATGCACACTCCCTCTTGCTATTTCCCAGATGTGCACTCTGAAGCAGTGCAGGCAGCGCTGGAGCGTCAGTGTGAGAGGAAGATGGCTGTCCCCATGCCCTCTAAACGACGATCCCTTGTCGTCCAAACGTCCATGGAGGCATATACCCCACCAGGTCACTATGGTAGTGTGTTTGTGTGTATGTGTTTTGAATTGCTTGGTCTAAATGATGAACACTGAGGATTCGTGAACTTCTAAATATAACATACTTCATAACTACAAGTAGATCCTTCTGCTTACAAGACACACAGGCACACAGTCACAAACAAAACCTCCTACACAAACCTAGTATGTTTTATTTGAGCAGGGGTTTTTTCACATTTTGAGAATATAATTAAGGCTACAGTACAATATCAGGACTAACAACAGTAGTGATAAGGTCCTCCAGTTGTCAGGAAGTTAATTAAGGCAGATCAAGAATTGTCGTTAGGAATTGTCAATGGATGGCAATTCCAGATTGTACAAAATGGAGCATTTTCTTCAAGTATAGACCTGGCAGCTCGCTGAAGGAAGCTAATTGATGCTTACAAAGCTGGGAATGGTGACAAAAGCATATCAAAGCCCTTCCAGCTCTCCATTTCCTCTGTATGCAATGTCATGAAGAATTGGCAGTCAGGGGTATCTATAAGAGTCAAAGCATGATCTGAAACACCAAGAAACCCCAGATACAACTGCATATGCTGCCCAGAGAAGAAAAGCAACACCCCCATATAACAGCAAAGGGCCTGCAGGAAGATTCAGCTGACACAAGAGAGGTGGTGCACCATTCTGTTATACAGCTTCGCTTACACAAACATGATCTGCATGAAAGTGGCATTAGATGGAACACATACAGGAACTCATTGAACATCATTGAAAAATATGAGGATAGATTTTTAACATGTTGTGCATGAGAGATGGGCCAAAAATAGCATAGAACATGCTACATGAAAAGTACTAAAACAGGAATAAAAAACATTTGCAAGCTTGAGATATTTAAAAAACCTTTCAGTTCAGAAATCAAAATGTATCCAAACACACACACATACACATACATATATATGCAACAAAAGGGTGTGGTTGAACAGAAGTTATTCTGTTCTCTTTTTCTGTAGATTCTTCATCAGGCTCGGAGGGTGAAGGATCACTAGGGAGAAGTGGGGGAGCTGGGGTTGAGGCCTGGATCAGCCAAGCTCTACGTGGGTCATCATCATCAACCACATCGTCATCGTCTTCGCACAGCAATGGATCTGCCAATGCAGCACGTCTGGCAGAGAATAACGCACACACTTACAACAGTGAGTATGGAGTAGGGCTTAATAATGTAATGTTTATTAATTGATTTTGTTGTTGTAGGATACATCTTCAATACTGAAATCAAGCAGCTGGTGGCCTAGTGGTTAGGGAGTTGGCCCTATGATCAGAAGGTCATGGGTTTGAATCCCAGGACTGCTAGTGGTACCTCTGAGGTAGCCTTAAACAAGGTACCACCCCCACACACTGCTCCCTAGGCACTGTGTTCCTGGCTGCCTGGTGCTTCATTTGGGTGAATGGGTTAAACGCAGAGAACAAATTTGTGCTGTTCACACTGTTGTGCTGTGTTGTGTTCATGTAGGACAAAATGGTCATTTTATTACTTACTGACATTCAGACCTCCAGCCCAAAGTTCTTTGTTTTGATCACCTCTCAACCCACAGTTAATCATTTAGCTTTTACAATAGATTGAGTTAGGGTCGAGCTAGAGGTTGGCTAGTATAATTAGCTTAATTTAACAACAGCTTGCTCAATACTGCTAATGAGATGGTAACTGCGGATCATTATTTGAGTATTGGATTGTGACCTGTGGAGTGAGTGGAATATTGGCTACACCATCAGCCTATTAGATATTGACCTCTGGTTCATCACAACACTGTACACACATGCACAGCATTAGCACACATATACACATACAAACAACACAGATTTATTCTTTCTCTGTTTCTTTTTTCTCCTTGTCTCTGCCCTTTCCATAAACCCACTGACACAGTCGGGCCAATTGCACATTTGTCCCTGAAGAGGCGGGGCTTAAGGGAGATGGGTGTGTCATTAGAGAATGGTAACATGGGTCGACGCTCTTATGACTACCAGTCGGACCGACCGTGGTCATCGCTGGACTCAGAAGGTTAGTATCCATATTTCATTAAGCTAAATTTGCCCAGGTCAAAAATGTGTTCATACCATCCTCTAAACACTCATGATGCCATGTTCAGAGCTCTACATTAGAGCTTTAAACGGGTCCAAACACAGATAAAGTCCAACAAAATTCTCCCCAAACCACCCAGAAGCCAAACTCCCTTATTAAACTCCCTTTTCCTCTTCATAGTACCTGTTAGTGTATCATGATTAAATCTTCAGATCATTGATTAGTGACCCAATTTTTAGCCATCAAAAAGTAGTTTAACTTTCAGTTTAACTTTGTGTCTGTGTACAATTTTTCCAGAGGTTTGTATATTTTTATGCAGAACTAGAAAAAAATCACTGCTTCCAAAATATGAGTGATTAAGTTGGTGAAGTCATGTTGCAATGTGAGGCTTATTTTATGAGTAGCTGAATTGCACATAGCAGGATAAGGTCCTCTGGTGATGGGCTTTGTGGTGGAATGTTTGGTCTGCTGTGTGGGCGAAGGGATTTGGGAACCAAACAAAATAGACAAAATCATGAGGATTTTGGAACAGTGTGTTCAGCCTGCATGCTTTTCTGGGACACGTCACGGTCTGCAGTGCCAATTTTAAAGCCAAGGCCACTCAACAAGGCTTGCAGTTTATAGTGCAGCGTTTAGGTGGTTTTCAAAAACACACACAGTGTGTCAAATTGTTTTTCTGTGGTGATTATGTGAAAACTGCAACAGAATTCTGGATTTTTTAAAAACTTTATATTGTGCACAGTTTAGGGGGATGGCTGATGACTCATTTAACAGAAATAAAAAAAGTTTAAGTATTTGTGTGTGTGTGTATCAGTGAGTTATTTGTTTATTTTTCTGGTATGATGCAGACAGTCACCCGGCCCCTCCTGACATCACAAGCTACACGTCAGACCCACCCGCTGTTACTGTGGAGCGCCCACAGGTCGCCATGCCAACCAAATCTCTGCCCAAATATGGCAATGCTGAGCTAATGGAGACGGGAGATGGTGAGAAAGTATCCGATGTTTGTTTTTGTATTTGTTGGTGTGTGAGTTGCAAAGTTGGTCTTGAAAAAGAATGTGAAATATTCATACTGTGCACTCTTTACTGGTGTTGCTGCACAAAAGAATGACTCTTTTTTTTCACATTAATTTCCATGGTGAATCTAGTTTTCTCTTAAACAGAGCATACCTCATCCCAGACCCCTCTAAAATATGATGTATTATGGATGCGCGTGTGTGTGTGTGTGTGTGTGTGTGTGTGTGTGTGTGTGTGTGTGTGTGTGTGTTACATGTTTCAGCTTTCAGCCTCAGTTATACAATCAAATGTCAGTTACTTCAGCATATAAATGCATTATTTAAACCAAATGAAGTATTTTTTTAACAAATGATACCTGAAACAATGATAACTTTTTCTTCGGATGAAAGCTATCAGCCAAGACATATTTGGTGTTTTATTCTTCTTTAGTACAAAAGCTACAAGACTTCCATAAAAAAACACACCAAGCTCTTCATTATGGCGCCTCAGACTTGTCAGTGTGGCTTAGGACACAATATGTCTTACTGGGAGATAAAAATGAACAAATCTTCACTACTACAGGCAACCATTTCAAACAACACTTGGTCTGGCATTCACAAAACAACTGTAGACTGAGAAACTGGTACTTTGTATTAATGATGTATTTATTTTGTTGCCACAAAAACTGATTTTAGGACAACACTTTTATGACTTCTGGTTTGTAAGAGCAAGCTCTGTCATGTAAATGGCTGGCCACAGTGTTTTGTTCATTTTTTTACATCTAACAGTTAGTCATACTGTGTCCTAAATCACACTGACATTGCCTCAGTGAAAAACTAGATGGAGTTTGAGCAGGTTGAGAAAAGTTTGGGCATGTGTTTACTTAAAAGATTGTCTAAAATGTCTATTTTGCATGTTGGTGTATTTGTCAGATATTTGTGTGTATTTGACATGTGGGTATTTGACCTGTGTAGGAGTTCCAGTCAGCAGTCGTGTGTCTGCTAAGATCCAGCAGCTGGTTAACACTCTAAAGAGGCCAAAGAGACGGCCACTAAGAGAGTTCTTTGTTGATGACTTTGAGGAACTTCTAGAAGGTACCCTGTCACACACGCAAACTCCAACATTTACACCCAGTCATGTGTATTATGTTGTGATTCATTCAGTCAGTTTAAAAAAAAATTCAGGTTATTCATATTGTAATTTTGCTTATTGTATTTTCTGCTAGTTTCGACTATTGTGCAGCGTGTTCATATTTTCAGTGATATGTGTTATTTTGAATTATATTAATGTAGTAACATACTTTTTGATGTTTTCCCTGCAGTACAACAGCCTGATCCTTCTTTACCACGCCCAGAAGGGACGGAGTCAACAATAACACAAGGAGAGGAGCTCTGTGGGATCAAAAATTGCCCTGCCTCCCTTGAGGCAGCACTGCAGCGCTGGGGGGCCATCGCACCCAAAGCACCGTGTCTGACCATCACACATGCAAGCACTAAACAGCCATACACACTGACGTATGGTATGAACACACATTAAACACACACTGTCTGATGATAGTACGCATACACTATATGGACAAAAATATTGGGATGCTAGACCATTACACCAACAGGGACTTTAATGACATTGCATTCAAAAACATAGACTTTATATGGAGTTGCCCTCCCCCCCTTTGCAGCTATAACAGCTTCCATTCTACTTAGAAAGCGTTCCACGAGATTTTGGAGTTTCTATGGGAATTTGTGCCCATTCATTCTGTAGAGCATAATTCAGTAATTAAGAGGTGTGTCCCAATACTTTTATCTATATAGTGTTTGGTCACAGAGAAACCTTGCATCTCATAGTGTTTTTTTGTATGTTTTTTTGTTTAATTTGGTGCAAGATTGGAAAATACCTTCTTTCCTTATTATCTATATGTTTAATGAGGAATGGTCCAAAATGAATTTTTGATGGTTTTGTATGGCACAACGATGAAAGACAGTCAAAACGATCTGAGGTGGATGGGTGTTAATCTTTCTCTCCCTGTCTCTGTTTCACTCTCTGTCTCTAGTTCTCTATCCCTTTTGCGCTTCCTTCTGACATTCAAGAGTCCATTTCTCGCCGCTGCAGCTATTTATATACTGACCCAGTCATACACTCATGTTACAGATATAAATACACATACATAGGCACAGGCATGTTTTTTGACCCTCAGAGGTTTAGCACCATCAGGCTGAGCTTTACAGTATTAGACAAGCCTGCTTTTTGGAGTTTGGTTTAGTAGTAAAATGGTATTAATCTCACACCGAATCAGTGGAAATGAACAGTTCTCACATTTGACTTTTGCCTTTTCACAGAGGAATTCTGAGCTGTTTTTGTTCCTCTGAGGACTGATATTCCAGAACCAGCTGGCAATACATTTATTGGATTTGTCCTGCATGCAGTAAACAAACTTAACCATTGCGTAATTGTGTATTACCTGGCTTTGTTATGCTGGGGTGTATCGCTGTATTTTCCAATACAATGTACTTTCCCCAGCATGGTATCATGGTGTTTGACATTTACAGAGCCCATATAGTGGAAAAATAAATTGTCTTGTTTTTTTTTTTTAAATAAGAGATGATGCTGTAGTAAATAAACCGGTTTAAGGTTTCAGAACCATTTTTCTTCCCTGTTCCGTACAGTACATAGATGCAAATGAATATGCAAAAATGATCTGTTTTGCATTCACTTTTTTCCTGATGCCACAAAAAATGAACCTATTTACATAGAGCCTCTTCATCCTGTAGCAGTTAGGCTCCGCCCACTTATGGAGGGTGCAGTGAACGAGTAAGGCTGCTTTTTGAATGAGGCACAGTACAGGTTAACCAATCAGAAGAGATTATTTCAACCATCTTAAAGCCACAGGAACAAAAAGGGTCCGTTTCATTTTAAAGGATGACAAGAGATTGGAAAATGGTTAAGTAGAAAGTAATTATGAATGTCATAAGAGGACTTCAGGGTAAAATGTAAGGCAAGAAAAATGTAGGACATGGTCCCTTTTAGCATGCATTAATAACATTAATGAACCCGTGCTTCCTGAGTATCGTTTCATATTACTCATATTGTCTTACATACAGTTTCTTCTTTTAAAATTAGATAAAGGGGACTGTATACAGTGTAACCAGAATGTGTTTGTTTCAAACAATCCACCCAGCAAATGACATACATTGCAAACTTTTTTTGTTAAATATCAATACAGTCTAATAAGTCCAATCAATATAGTTGTGTGACACCACAAAGTATACATCATCTGTTGCTTAACAATGCTTGACCACATGGGGACCAGGTTACTTTAATTTGCTTTGGGCTCTGAACCTGGCAGCCTGTAAAAATAGCATCTTAATGAGTTCCGTGTAGAGTGAGTTAATCTGTGTGTGTGTGTGTGTGTGTGTGTGTGTGTGTGTGTGTGTGTGTGTGTGTGTGTGTGTGTGTGTGTGTGTGTGTGTTTGTGTGTGTTTAGGTAAGCTTTGGTCCAGGAGTATGAAGGTGGCGTACTACATCCTCCACAAACTTGGAACCAAGCAGGAACCCATTGTGCGTCCAGGAGACAGAGTACGTTTATCCAGAGCTGATTCTCACATACTGACTAAGCTTAACCCCATGGAATCTTTTTTATGCCATTTAATAATTAAGCCATTTGAATAATTTTTAAGCCAAATCGTAATGAGAAGAACTTTCCTTATTATAGATGAGAGAGATGTTTTAATTATTTTAATATTTTTTATATTTTGTAATATTTTATATGGCTTTTTTGATCTTCTATATGCTATATGGAAGCCCTATATGCTATAAGGAAAGGTAACACCAAAGCAGATGAGGATCACATCAAGGGTTAACAACAAGGGTTAATTGTCTGAGCATTCTTTGGTGTTCTACAACTTCATATTTTTTTCACATTGCTATGAGAAACACTCTTGTTATTACATTATTTCAAAATGATGAGCTTTGCTATTGCTATAACTTTCCAAATAAATTTTTGCTGTAAAGATACCCCAGTTTTATTCAGATACAGCCCAGTTTCAGCTGTATTTCTGACTGTATTTCTGAGTGTCATGGTTGCAGAGTGTGTCAAAATGAGTGCTACTAAAACAAAAACTAAAAGAGGAGCAAAAATGTAATTCTGTGTCATGGCACGTCATTAATACCAAACTCTTGCCTGTGTGAGCCAGGTGGCGTTGGTGTACCCCAATAATGACCCTGCTGCGTTCATGGTAGCGTTTTACGGATGTCTCTTAGCCGAAGTCGTACCTGTACCCATTGAGGTTCCCCTCACCAAAAAGGTAAGTCTGATCTTTTATCAATAGCCGTTAAGATTAGTGGTTGTCAGATATTCTGTGGTTTAGTTTTGAGAAATTCATCATGCAGCTTTGGCCTGTTATTACCAAATTAATGTTCTGATCGTGATATGGAGGATTGAGGTATGCTCTTTATCTCTCATTATCTTTCACTCTAAAGCCCTTTACATTCAAAATCCAGGACATAACTGGAATGTTTTACTCATACAACATTTATTTGACCAGGATGTACATCTTCATAAAGCTAACCTGCACTCATGCATGACTGCTTCTGGCCTTGAAATTTATAATATTAGTTCCCAGCAAATGTCAAATGTCAAGTATGTTTGTATTCCTGTCTGTGTGAATGATACGACTCCCGAACATTACCTGTAAAGGTTCCTGCTAATCTCTCAGGTTTTGAGTGTAAAAGAGTTGTGCAGATAAATTGCACTGTTAATTTCACTGTTAATCTTTTTCCTGTGTATTTGTCATTCTCTCTCTCTCTCTCTCTCTCTCTCTCTCTCTCTCTCTCTCTCTCTCTCTCTCTCTCTCTCTCTCTCTCTCT
>JBBPCY010057572.1:0-12663 GCA_037974405.1 Brachyalestes nurse
ACACACACACACACACACACACACACTCTCTCTCTCTCTCTCTCTCTCTCTCTCTCTCTCTCTCTCTCTCTCTCTCTTACACACCAAAACACACACACATCCGTCTTATTTGGTAATCCACTTTAGTGTCAGTGCTCTTGGTAATAGTAAAATGTTTTTTATTTTTTTTATTTTTTTTGTATGAAATCAATTTTAACATATACTGGTTCAGTAAAAAAAAACCTTTTAAAAGTAAATCCTTGAAAATTAAAATGATATTTAAATATCATTAAACGTCGATTGTTGTACCTTTACATGTAACCTATTTGTTTATTGTTTTCATTATATTTTATGATAATTTTCATTTTTAAGAGTTCGAGTAATAATTATAACATTTTATGTATTATTAATATTTACTATAAAATAAATGTTCACATACGGATTCAGTTTGCGCAAGTAAAAAATGGCATGATGAAGTCGTAAAAATAGGTTAAATGTAAAAAGAAATGTAAAAGAACAGTGTCATATTTATGTGCTAAAGTTTCAACTGAAAACAATTATAAAAAAAAACCCATTAAAAAATTAGTAATTTATAATGTTACATTTTATTTGTGAGAATATATCATAACACATAGCACATTAAGTGATGTGTAATACTGCTCTAACTATTGTAGCCTGTAAAAAACACGCTAGAAAAGGTCTTGAAGTTATACTGCGGAAGAGAACAGATCTTAACAATTCAATACATGCATGAAGTTACAGTGCATATTCCCACCTTTACAAAAAAGGTTTTCTTACTCTACACTGTCATTTGTCCTGCCACCTACCACAAAATCATGGATTGAGTAGGCTGTACATGTGTACATGTCTAATTAACCCCGAGGATCAAGCAAGCAATTATATTCCACCGAGGTAATTTCTCCAGTGGCTCACTTATTTTCTCCTTCAGGGATCATACAGAAATAAACCACTGAAAAACTGTTTGCTATTAATTTATTAACCCTAATGCTCATTATTCAGTACCTTGTATGATTTGTGTTTTTACTACTACAAAATGAATCATTCGTGCATTTATGAGAGTGAAATAGTTTTGGTTAGAGTTTGCCTTGTTGTTACCACACTTCTTGGTAGTTTATACTTAATCACTTTTTAAAATCTGGAAATGACATCTTTCTCCCTGTACATACATTAAAAAGACGGCTAGTTAGCATACACTATTTGGCCAAAAGTATTGGGACGCCTAACCATTAACTACACCAACAGGACTTTGCAATCAAACACATACAGTTTCAGCTCTTCTTGGAAGTGCTTTCCACAATATTTTGGAGGGTTTCTGTGGAAATTTTTGCACCATATTAAAGTCTATGTGTTTGAATACAATGTCATTAAAGTCCCTGTTGGTGTAACGGTCAGTCCCACTTTTGGCCATATAGTGTAATACACAGGTGTTATATCTGGGCTGACAAAATGGAAACGGCTTGAGGTTTCCAAAATCAAGATTTGTTTAATGTCTCATGTGTTGAACCCGATCCGCTGTTGCGGGCTTGAGGTTTTTCACTTCTCGTTTCGTTTCTGAACATCGAACAGACACGCGATGGCGCTCGTGAGGAACATTATGACGTCTGATGTTTAGGAAGCTCTGCCTTTATGACCTGCACTAGAAAGATAGTTCTGATTCAATGAGCTGAAATTTACACACAAACTTACTGAAGCAGCCTTGCGGAGCAATCAGACTCAAACTGTGGTTAGTAGCATATAAATAAACCTGATCTCTGACACTTCATGCTGTTACAGAAGAAAAGGTTTTAAATGTTCTTGTAATTTCAGTCTTCTTTAGAGTCTTTCTTCTGAGCCAGCTTGAGTGTGTTTGTCTTGATCACAGTCTGTCTGATTTCATTTCACAGGTATATGGTGCTTTTCTTGTTTTCCTCCTTTTTTATCTAATGAACGGTAGAAAGCACTGATCAACAACATGAAAACAGAAGTCTCCACTGCTGCAAGTTTTGTCACCAGCTTGCTCGGGACAACTGGGCTTCTGAGTGAAGCTCAACTTCACCACTTCAGCCAAGCACTGGAGGAAGCTCTGCTTGGTAAGGGGAAAGTTTTACACTATGAAAACAAGTTGAGCAGACTTCTGAATGACTGAAATTTCCGATTTGGGTATATGGTTTCATGTGTTTTCATCATGTTTACTGTTGTACTGCACTCAACTATAGTGAAGGCCGGCTGATAAAGTTGGGTAGTAAAAGTTTACTATCCATAAACATACAAAAAAAACAGTACCCTACCATGGTGAGTGAAGCTATGGTAAGCTGTGGAACACACAAAGAAAATGGTCAAACTATGATGGTTCAATGCAGTTTATTGCATTATCTGTACAAACAAGACAAAACAAGTCAGACAAGCAACAATATCAGACTGGCACGCCAACTGACACTCTGACAGAGAAACAAAACTGTCAGACTAACAGACTCACTTTAACAGAGAGACAAAACTGTCAGTCAGTCATACTACAGACACAATGTGACAGACAGAGAAAACAAATGTATTACAGAATTACTTTTTTGCTGGCCAGACAAACCCAGTCTGCTCTGCTGCCCGTAAAACAAGGACTGTTCTCAGAAATTGGGGTAATCTAGTTAATTTATGTGAACATATTCAGGGTAATAGTCATGTTATTATTGTGGAGCAGTGATTTTAATGTCTAACCATTTATATTTCCTTCCTGCTTTTTTGTATTTTTGAAGGCGTTTGAAGTAGGACTAGAATAAATCAGGCAGCCCGGCAAAGCTATTAAGCTACCCAGAATTAGATTTTACATGTATGTAAATTTCTTTCCATATTTATACAGAAAATGTGAATATGGAAAGAAATTGAGATACTTTTAGCCGTAATAGTCCTGTCTCTTTTGCACTGACCTTTTTCTGAACTGTGACTAATGTCACTTTTTAATATATCTTTGTTTTCAGAGCACTGTCAGCACCACTGGTTTCCCCAGACCCCTTGTCGAGGTTCTGGTTACAGATGCCTCCGCAACAACCATAAAATTGACCCTCTGATAGGCAAAGCTGCTTGTTCCATCAGACTTACACAAGAGGAACTTTCTGTTTTGCTTCCAAGTGAGCTAACAGTGTGGGTGGACCCTTATGAGGTGTCGTATCGAATAGGTGAGGACGGATCTACTTGTGTTCTGTACGAATCTATGCCACCTCTGCCCAGGAGTGCCTGCTCAACAGATAAAGGACCCAGTTGCAAGGAGGCAGTAAGAACTGGACAGTCCAGTCGTTCAACATGATGACTGTCTTAGACCAATCAGCTTTTATCCTGGGCACCCCACTCCGCAACATACTCTAAATTTTACCCTTCTTTTGAACATTAAAGACTTTTAACTGAAATTTTGCTGTTTTGCTGATGTCTTTACACTGCCCTGCATGTCCTGCATCATGTCCAGTAAGACAATGACAATAACTTTGAAACCATGATAACTACTGAGGGGCTGGTGGTCCGGTGATTAGGGATCCTCCCTGTGATCGGAAAGTCGTGGTGGGCACCACTGAGGTACCCTTGAGTAAGATACCGTCCCCACACACTGCTCCCTGGGCGCTGTGTTGCTGGCTGCCCACTGCTTCACTCGGATGAATGGTTTAAATGCAGAGAACACTTTCACACTGTACGACACTGTGTGGCAAGTCCATGCGTGGCAAATTACCACTTACACTTATGAGGATGTTTCTGAGCCATCCCCAACAGTATAGTGTGTTATCCAGAGAATCTGGACATTAAAAATTTGATTGAATCAAAATTGGACCTCAAGATAACATCAAATATGGGGGCGTATCCTTGCCACATTTATTTGTCATAAAATGTGGTCTTATTCAAAGGTATAATGTGCCTAAAATGTGCCTGTCTTTATTGAGAACAACCATAAAAAAAGTCATAGTGCTAGTGGAAAAAGTATGTGAACCCTTGAGGTAATTACCTCAAAAAAGCTAACTGGAGTCAGGTGTTAACATACCTGGAGTCTTGTTAAGAAAATGAGTTTGGAGGTGTGGACTAGAACTACTCTGACTGATAAAAACCACTCAAACCTTTGGAGTTTGCTTCGCACAAAAAGACTATGCTCATGTGGGCCATGCTTCGCTAAAGAGAGCTTTCAGAGCAGCTACAATCAAGAATTGTTGATTTACACAAAGCTGGAAAGGGATACAAAGTGATTTCAAGGACTTTAGAAATTCACCAGTCCACAGGAGACAATGGAGACACTGAGTCTGTGGCTACTCTACCAAAAAGTGGACGCCCAGTCAGGGCCTGGCCAGCTTGCAGTAATTGAGGGAAGATGTAATTCCCAAGTGTATCAAAAAATTCTTCAGGATAATGTTAGAATGTCTTTATGTCAGCTAAAACTCTGTAGTTGAAGTCGAGTGTGATGCAACAGGACAATAACCCAAAACACCAGAGCAAGTCCACAAAAGAATGGTTTCAGAAAAACAAAATTCGCCTTTTGGAGTGGCCCAGTCAGAACCCAGACCCAATAGAGATGCTATGGAATGACTTGAAGAGAGCCATACACATGAGATGTCCAAAGAATATGACAGAGCTAAAGCAGTTCTGTCAGGAATAATGGGCTTAAAAATCCTCCTGAACAATGTGCAGGTCTGATCTATAGCTACAGGAGGCACCTTGTGGTTATTGCTGCCCGGGGGGGGGACATTCATGAATACTGAGGTGAACTCAGCAACAATGTTTATGTAGGAAGTACATGTCAAAGTCCCATCCACTTGAGACCCAGGATCCAAGGATCCATTGCAGAGGACATCATACTGCCTTTACCAGCTCACCTTCTTCCCATAATGCACCCTCTAAGGCTCTTTCCCAGGTAATCCACATGATGTAAAAGACTATTCAGCAGACCAGGCCAGTTTGTTCGTTTGCGTCTGCAGCTACATTGCCCCATCATAGACATTTTTTTCAGCTGTTTGTGCTACAGGAGACAGACTAGGCTGCACTCTCCATGCGCATCGGTAAGGCTTTGGTACCCATGACCCATGACCCTGTCACCATTGTTTTTCTTTAATCACACTCATTACTGGGAAAACCCCTCAAGACTTGCGGTTCTGAAGATGTTCTGACCCAGTTGTCTAGTCATCACACCTGAGCCCTTGTCTAAGTCACTCAGAACCTTTTGCTTGCTCAGATCCTATTGCTTCCAACAGCAGGAATATACAGATCAACCATAGCATTTAAACCACCTCATGCTGCCAAAGCAGCTCTGACCAGCCGTTTTAATGTTAAAGATGGCCGATGTATTTATACAGAACGAGACAGAGAGTGAGAGAGACTTAAACTTAACAAACCAATAATATTTTGCTAGCACTACTGGTTGAACAGCCAGTTCATACTCTTCTGGTCTAACAACCCAGTGGAAGGGATGCATAATATATCCCTCCTTCTGGACCAGGGTTGGGAACCTGGCTTCTAGGCCAGCGGATCATAAACCGATCTGCAGGATCCACATTTTTGGCTTATCTCTATGTGTTAGTTGGGTTGGAGCAAACATCTGG
Organism: Brachyalestes nurse; assembly: GCA_037974405.1. Lineage (NCBI taxonomy): Eukaryota > Metazoa > Chordata > Actinopteri > Characiformes > Alestidae > Brachyalestes > Brachyalestes nurse. Next base: position 5,541 of record JBBPCY010057572.1, read on the forward strand.
TTCATCTGGGAGTCCAGACCAGTCAGGCCCACTGGTCTAGGTTCAGTCTTGCTGCTTTCTTTACTGCCCTTCGAGACTTCGTGGAAAATGGGAACTGGTCTAGAAACAGCTGTTGTTCTGAAAAAAAAGGAGAATATTTTATTTGGACTATGGCTAGAACCTAGAGGCCATGCCAAACAGTAAGCAGCCACAGGTGATTGCACAAGAATCATAAAACAAAAAGAATGGTTGGTTTTGAAATGAGCTCCTATGTGGACAAAACAAACTGATTTAATGAAGGGATTCTCAGGAAGATCGTTATTGTCAGGCGTTGTCTAAATAAGTTATGTTGCAAATATAATTGAGCAATAAATGTCATGTAATATTTGTGTAGACAGAATAATGAGAATGAAAGAATGATATGCTTTTTCACGTTTGTTTTCCAAATACCAAAGTTGACAAATTAGCCAGGTAGCTGCTTTATGTAACCTGCGGTGATGTATTAACGGCTGAGCGGCATCATGTGATGCAGGGCCACTCAGCCAGGCTTTCCCTGCTCACTTTCACATCTGTTGAGCCGTTCACAGTTCCCATGATGAATCAGATACACAGCTGCAGGCACTGAAATATCCGGGCTGTACGGAAAGGTCTGCCTGCAATAATAAGTAAAATCTTTCTCCCCAAGCCACTCTCTTCCTCTTTCTCTGCTTTTTTGCTCTGTGTGTGTGACTGCTAGTGTCTTTTGTCTTTTGTTTCATGTTCTGTTTTCCTGGGTGCGCAGAGGGAGATGGAGGACAAGCCTTTTAAAAGTCTATTTATCTCAGCAAATGTTGTCCTAAGAATTGTATCCATCCATCGTCCTCTCATCGAAGAATGGATGTGAAGGGGTATCAAATGTCCTAACAAAATGTTCTCTCTAGAATTCTTCATATCTAAAGTGGAAGGTAAGCACAGGGCGAAGTGTGAGGACAACTCGTCCTGCTCAAGCTATCAGATACTCTTCTGCTAAACCCAGGGGAGCAGCAGAGGGGGTGAAGTTTCAGAAAGTACAGAGTCTGGGAAGAGTAGATTTTATGAGCATTTTTTCTCCATCAAGAGCAGGTTGCTGTATTTTTGGTAATTTATTGGTACATTAAATGAAGTTTTCCCCTTAAGAGCTTTTCTTTAACACCCCATTCAGTAACATGTATCAAATAAACGCAGCTGTTTTGGGTAAGCCATTGGATAACGGCCGCAGATGGACAGGCATTGCCATGTTTCCATGACTGGCTATTCAGCAAAAGTGATCTGAACACTCTTTACATGTAAGACATCTTTCGGGTTCTTTAACATTTTCCTTACATTTTAGTTTCCAGTTTTGCGAGGTTTTGTACACCAAAAACAATCATAGTTCATTTTTCAATGCCCATTTTAACCCTCTTTATTTCCATGACCCCTTTATCTCTTATAATTATGTGATTTTCTCTGGAATCAAATCAGTTCTGATAATTAAAACAGCATGTTTTTATTACTCCGCCTTTAGGACTGACATATGGAAATGACTTCTCTTCTGATTGGCTGCCTACTTCAAAAAGTCGCTGAGATTGAGACACTCTTTAGAATGGATAAGCAAAGCCAAACTGCTATTGACTAAGTAGGTGAGCCATTGTGAGAACAGTGTATTTAAAACAAGCCAGATGTATGGAACATATACACTAGGAAGTAACAACACCCTTTTTTCATTATATGGGCCCTTTAACATTAACTGTATTTAAATGAGCATGGGCCAAGATTCCAGAACTAATAATAATTTCCTGTTGAACTCACTGTCCTTTATTTCCATTACTGGTGCTCGGGTTTGTCCCTGACTAGATTTTTCCTCCCTACAAACTTCTACCCATTTTCCAAATCAAAGTTTTCTTCCCATGAAAATATCTCTCTTTCCATGAACAGGCTCCTTCATTCCTCATGCAGGTTTTTCTCTCATTAAAGGAGGTAAACAGTGGGCTTTAACTTCGCTTCCAAGGCTTCACTGGTTGTGGATAAATCACTAGCAGATTCCCAAATAAATCTGCCTCTTGTAATTTTCAGAGAGCATCTGGTGTATTGTGTATGTCCCCGACACATTATTCTTCAGACATAATAAAATTTAAAGGCTTAATGTGTGTGTGTTATTTTTATAAGGGTAATAAAACAGTGTTGTGTGAAAGAAGTACTCTTTTAATGTGGGGGGTGCATCTACCTGACATGACCTGCAGCACACAGTGGGTTAAGAGACACTTACACAGTCTCAGTAGTTTAGAGGCAACCACTCGGCAAAATCACTTTAAAAGGTCTCTCCTTCCAGACTCACATTGCACTGCCCCTTGCAGTCCAGCACACACTGACAAGGGCAAGCACCACTTCTCCACTTGAGAAGATGGAAATCAGGATGTTACTCTTCACTTTTCTGATTGTGCCATGGACTATCTGTGCAGCAGCACGAAAAGAGAAAACAGAGCCTCGCAGCAAAGGTTTAACAAAACTGCAGGACTTTAACGGACTCCAGACGGAGGTTTTCATGGAGGCCAAGAAACCCAAGGTAAGAAGTTCTATAAAGGATACTGAGAAACATATGTTGGAATAGACCTGTACTTTGTGGCTGTATTCCAGAGTCCAGTGTCATTATGAGTTTAGAACAAATAGTTCACAGCTTCTGCACAAAGAACTGTTCCCCAAATCAGCATTTTCCTCAATATTTCATAAAATACCGGAGAGAAAAACAATTCTTCACAAACCTATGTCTTCACAGAATACCTACTATCATAAATCTGGATCCACAAACGGCATGCAGGGGAAAGTGTGATCTGCTAAATCCATAATGGGATGGTGTCCAATTCTCTAAAGCACAAGCAGCCCAGTATACTGTACCTCATCTGAAATGAGCGACTGAGGAATAGGGTTGCTGAGTTTAGATGCGTTAGAATTGCTGCTGATGATCTTGTCACTCCTCACATGTAACTTTACAGAAAAAGATCACTACAGACATGGACTATGAAAGTCCTGGTGATGAAGATGACCTAAGCCCAGCAGCGGAGAAAAAAGATGCAGGTGATATTTGGATTCGCATAAACATTACTATCTGAATTTGTGATGTACTGAGTGAATAAAAAAATGTTCCCCCACAGATCTGCCCACTTGCTTGCTGTGTGTGTGCTTGACCGGATCTGTGTACTGTGAAGAAGTCAGCCCAGAGATGAAAACCGTGCCAGCTTTGCCGAGAGAAACCGCGTACTTCTATGCACGCTTCAACAAAATCGCCAAAATTGCCAGCAAGGATTTTGCTGACATCGGTGAGAAGGGTTGCTCTGGGTGTAGCTGCATAGAGTGTGCAACATCTGGCCCACAATCAGTGCAATGAAAGCTATTACAAGAACTGTTTTCCAAACTCTTTTTAATACTTGCTGGAGCCCATAAAAGAGTGTCTAATAATTAATAAATGGACGCCGTTACTAATATGCATACTTGCATCCTACAGTGGTCCCACGGTAGTGTCGAGTGATATTTTTTTAGTTAGAAAAATCCCAAAATGATATACTCTGAAAAGTGGGAGGAACTTTCTTCACTAGCAGGTAAATGGAAAAAGTAAAACATTAGCTAATATTCTTGCTAGGAAGCCAGCTATCTTATTATAGCCATATACATATTTAAAAATGTTTTATGTCTGACAAATTGTCATTACTAGGAAGAGAACCGATTACTCAGATGACATAAATAGCTCCTGAGACCAACAAGCTAAAATTAGCAAGCTAGCTAATTGTTAAGATACCTCAGTTTGTCATTCTTTCTCCCGACTGGTTGTCATGTTTTGCGGAATTATGACAGAATCTCTGTTTTCGTTACAGTTTGGCTTGGTTGCATTGACCAGCTTGGATTGGTCCACTGATCAACACCCCACGGATTCCCAGATAACACCATGTTATTGAATCATCATTGAATTATGGTTAAATGCATTGATTTATGGTCAGTGTTGAATTATAAACATTGAAACAAACAATTTTTGGTCAGATTTTCAATATTGAACATTCGATGGTAACAAAACCTTAATTCAACATTGATATAAGGTGATATTTTCAACATTGAAAATAAGATGCTGAATCAACATTGACATTATTGAAAATATCCAACATTAAACGAATCTTTGCCAAACAAGCGTTGAAACAATGTTGAATCCTTGTTGAATCCATCCACAAATTGGCTGATTTGTCAATGTTGAATAGATGGCCTTCTCAACGAGCAAGATCAGTGATGGATCAACATTGAAGATCCTCTTTGTCTGATATGGAATCAATGTCATTTCAATGGATGTGTGCCGTCTGGGTTCCCAGTAGCGCCACAGGGATTCATGATGTATTTCTCTGATACTGGGCGATGTAGTGAGAGACTGTTGATGGAAAGAATTGAAATATCAGCAAAACTAGTGAGGCTGTCAGATATAACACTATGCTACACAATACTGCGCTCTATTCCACTCTAGTTTTAGCCCCTTAACCATGACATTGCTAGGATACAAGAGTAGTTGCCTTTACCTGGCTGTCTAAATCACCCCTTTTATGACATTGTAGATAAAAAAAACCCCTCATGTCAGAGCCTCAGCCATAGCATAGTTTAAAGATACAGTCTTCTGTATAGTTTACAGCCTTGTAAATATCTTTGACATTTACATTAATTGCAGCCACACTGAAAAGGATTGACCTGACGGGCAATATCATCTCCGAGATAGAGGACGGAGCGTTCTCTAAACTTGACCAACTGGAGGAACTAACACTGGCTGAGAACCGATTGGTCAAACTGCCAATGCTGCCCGGCAAACTCGTCTCACTCAACGCTAATCACAATCTACTCAAAACGAAAGGGGTCAAAGCAAATGTTTTCAAGGTACCTTGAATGTTTACTTGTTCAGTTAACACTTTATAGGCATATTTTTATCGCTCAGGTATATCTAACTCGTATTCCTTCTCTTTTGTTACAATGACAATTTGCATTTTCTGGAGTAGAAACTCAGCAAACTGGCATACCTCTATCTTGGTGACAACGAACTGGAGGCCATCCCATCACTTCCCGAGAGCCTGCGTGTCGTCCATCTCCACGTCTGTTCATCATTAATATACTTAAACATACAAGCAGACAGTGTCACATAGTAATGTAATCCAGACTATTTAATCAGATTACTAAAATAAAGGAATCACAATTTCTAATGCTCATGCTAAACATTACAAGATACCTGGTAGATGCCTAAAAGTTTACTTTTATTCAAATATCTGTCCATTAAGATGTAAAAGGTGAGAAAATCTCTGTGTATCAAAATCTCCACTTGGCATTGCAGTCTAGCTATCTTCCCCGGCATCTGATTCCAAAGAGGCTGGTTTGCTTTGTTACAAAATCCCCAAGAACTAGACTTACGCAAGAGAAAGAATGAACTGGCAACACTTCCATCTCAACAAGATTGTGATAAATTATGTTCCACTGAACAGTGTAGTCCTTGGCACTCTTGTCAAAACTGAAACCAAAAACTACAACAGATCCCTGTTTATGTATTTCCACAGATCCATTCCAATTATCTTAGAGAAAATGATAACACTCTAAACTGAAAAGTCTGCCATTCCATGTAACAAGGGAAAAACAAACGTGGGCATAAAACTGGATGCAATTCAAACCCATAGTGGATTAAACTTTGGGTTGAAGATAATATTACTAAGTACTTCAAGTAATCAATTACCTGTAGATATAACCAGTACATTATATAACCACTGCCTGAACTACTCAACCGTTATTAATAACTGTGGATATTTTTCTTTAAAAATGGATGGAAAATAAGAACACAACCAGTCTCAGCTAACCACTTACATCACTACTCACAAAATAATGTAGATGTTTTTTCTCCTTGTTCTTTAGAACAATAACATAACAACCCTGACGGACGAGACGTTCTGCAAGGGCAACGACACTCACTACATCAGGTATAACATGCAGGAGGTGCGGCTGGATGGGAATCCAGTAGTACTGGCCCAGCATCCCAACAGCTTTATCTGTCTGAGAGCTCTACCAATTGGACACTACAAGTGAGCTGGAGAGACAGAGGGGAGGCTGTCTAGAGAGCGCTCCCTCTGTGATCGGCCAACTGGCACCTGGCCTCACTATGATGAAGTTTGGTTGTTATTCCAAGCACTCTTAGCATCTGCATAAGGCTTTAAAAGCTTCAAAGTTTTCTCTCGAAGAGTTTACTTAGCAGAAGCAGGATATTGTTTGTAAGGGCATGTGACATATGGAAAAAGTAAACTTTTTTTAACACGTAACCATTTTACTCCTTTTTTTTATTTAACATGGTACAGTTAAAGATAAAGGCAAAGGAAGTTGCAAAACCTGTAATGTCAGTAAATCACATAAAGGTCACAGTAAATTCATGAATTTGGAAAATGGATTATTACAAAAGTGACATTCTGTAATGCAGAATCCTCTAATCTTTTCATCAATAAACATCTTGAATGTTGAACTAAAGTCCTTTTTTGGTCAGGGTTGGGTTTCCCAAAGCCTTTTAGTACAAAGGCAGTCCTTAAAGCATGCCTTTGGGAAACTGGACCCTGGTCGGCTATCTTCGCTTACAGAACAAAACATGTATTTCTGGACAAATGTGCCTCATATGACAGCAGGAAAGTCTTAAATCCACCATGCTGAAAAGTCTCATCTTTCTCTTTGTTTTATTGTGTTTGGCTTTTCATACTTTTCATAGGATATAATCCCAATGTTCATTTTGGTTCTGACTTGGGAAGTATAATTAATCCATCCTCTATTTTCTGCTGGTACTCCCTCTCAGAGCGTTTTCTCCTGTAGACGTCATCTAAAAGAAAAAACAAACACCATTAAAAAAGCTGCTACAAATGAGATCCTGGTTATGCCATGAATGACGGTCAGAATTCATTTCCCTTTGACTTCCAGCATGGGGAGCAAAGAATGTTTCTGTGGACTTCTGCTGTCAGGAGTCCACACTTTCAAGGATGGAAGGATGCAATCCCTCAATCAACTGCATTTTCACAGTTAATATTTTGTAGTTGTTTTCATTTAAAAATATATATTCATTAAAATATAAATTTTAAATAAAGAATTTATATATATATATATATATATA
>JBBPCY010057593.1:0-12662 GCA_037974405.1 Brachyalestes nurse
ATAGGTGTGATCTTAAGGATGTCAGATAATGGTTTGTGTATGTGCGTGTGTGCGTGTGTGAGTGTGTTGTCGTGGAGAGTTGAAGTGAGAGCATAAGTCTAAAACGTTTTCTAAATCAGAAAATCAAAACGCAGTCAGAGAAGTGGGGCGTCGCTGTTTATTGAAACATTCTGCAACCTCGCGGCCCGTGGTGAAGCAATCAGAAGCTCTCTCCAGCTCGAGATGCACTGGGGTTTTGGACCAACCAACTTATGGGTTTTCTAGCAATAAGTTCCAATCACTTAAAAAATTGCATATTAATATCTCCACATTTTCCATGTTTCTACCAATAATTGATAGTTCGATTGGTACCTTAATATTCAGTTTATCTGGGCATCAGGATTTCATAACTGGTCATGAAAACATGTAAATGTGCTCGCATAGGCCTCGTGTACAGCTTATGTCCACTTGGGTCCAATTTAGTACAATGGGTTTATTTTGGGGCTCGTTTTGACGCTTTTGATGTCCTGCAGCTTCGCTCTCAAGGACGCGTGCAGTGGGAGGACGCTCAGGCGCAGGTGCTGATACACTTTGGAGCTTCCCAGTCGTCTGATTCCCAGCGCCTATTCCCACGGCATAAACGGCTGAGGGAGATCTGCAGCTCTTTGTAGTGTGTGTAACTCTCTAAATGGACGTTTACTTACTTTAAATCATGTATTTCTACCATGTCAATCACCATCAATCCGTCAATCACTATTAGTGTGTGTTTGTGTTTGGGTGTGTGTATATACGAATGGAAGCACTGGCCAAGCCCCTTCACTCTCGCAATGTCCTGTTTATACATGTGTATATATTAGTGTTAATGTTTTTGCAGTTGTATATAAAATACAATCCGTTTTGTACCCGAATGAGCGATTTATTTATTTGTGAACACGTGTGTATGTGTTTAATTGATTAACCAAAATTTCTACCACGGGGTTTCCATGTTGACTGGTAAGGTGTGTGTTTGTACCGGAGTGTGTTTGTACAGTTTGTCCCCCAGCAGGCGTCGCGGTTTCAGGGACCGAGTGTCTGACAGTGTGTCTAATAACCTTATTGATTATAGATTTGTTATTGAAAATAATTCAATACATTTCTACAGGGTACATTTCTATCAGAAATGAATCGTCCGAAATAATTAGTTCTGTTGTGAAAACACTGCATATGATAATGATAATAAAAACAACAACAACAAAACAAAAACATCAATAATAACAACAATGACAATAGTAACTACAACAACAATAACAACAGTAATAATAATGTTAATAATAATAACAATTATTATTATTCTCCCCTCGAACTGTAGAACACATTATATGTCATACAGTCAGCATCTGAAGAAAAAATAATCTCCTGAGCTGTACGTTTGGAGAGTTCTGTTATGACAGTTATTTCCGTGTTTTAGCGCCACCTATCGTGCAAAGATCTCCACTCGGAACCACATCCTGCACCCGTTCCAAGTCTGATAAGGATAGAAGGAAACGCTGAGCGTTTGAATCTCTCTCTCTCCCTCCATTTTTATCTGTTTTCTAGCCTCGCCCGCTGAACGTTTTTGGGGTGTGGCAGCTACTTAACCCAAGTCTCAACATTTTCATTTTTCCACGATAAGCACAGGGCCGTTCTTAGGCTCACGCATGCAGCCACATAGGGCCCCATCTGCACATTTCTGAACCGTATCTTTTTTATATATATAAAAGATAACCCTTTATTAGTCTCATTTGCGTTGTTATGGCAGCAAGTGGACAGAACAAGAGAAAAGTAAGAGCAGCATAACTTATAGAATAAAAGCTATACAACACATACAATATATAATGTACACTATAAAAATAATATTAAAAAAGTAAAAGCTTATGTGTACGTAAATATGTATGTATGTATGTATGTATGTATGTACATAGCGGCTGGGCTATATACATGTATGGACACTGGATATATATGCAGATATATATATATATATATATATATATATATATATAGTCCCTCATACTTCTACATTTGTGGACCACCTAACAGCGCCAGACAGACCTGCTCAGGTCGTTCTACCTCTCCGTGGAGCAGTTGGGGTGTGACACAAAACTTAACATTTCACAAAAGGAGGTTTCACAAAAAATCTGACATAAAGTGCAGATGGAATGACTCCTCCTTCTGCCTGAGGACATGTCGTCTCATCAGTTCATGAATCTTGAAATATCTTTTAGTGTTTATATTTTTATATTTTTAAAGAACCTTGACTTTTAGACGGGGGAGCAATGCAACCTACAGCTACAAAATGTGCATGCACGTCTTGCAGCATAATAAATAACAAAAATCACAATAATATGCATAAAAGTATTGGGACGCCTGACCATTAAATCAGCAATAAATCAACAGGGATTTTGTAACATTGTATTCAAATCCATAGACTTTAAATGGAGTTGGTCCCATATTTGCCACTTTAACAGCTCCAAGGCGTTCTACTAGAGTGTTTCTGTTGGAATGTGCCCATTCATTCTCTAGAGCATTTATGAGGTCAGGCACTGATGTTGAACGGGAAGGCCTGGATTACAATATTCATTCCAGGAATAGAAAACGGTCTTCCCCAAACTGCAGGGGCAGACTGGCAATCTGTAAATTCTGGAAAAGTCCAAAACGGCCGTCTGGTGCACAAATCCTGAAAAACAGGGGTGTCCTAATACTCGTGTCTATACAGTGTTCTACTACTGCGATTGCTACAACTATTATTGTTAATAACAACAATATTAATAATATCTCTTTATTGTCGTTTTGTCTGTCAGAGCCACTTTAAAGCAGGAGCTCCTCTGTGGGACCACGTGCCTGTTTCCTTTTCTTTTTGTTTACATGTGTGCGTGCTCTGCGCGATGACGTCACAGCGCGGCCCCACCTCAGCAGTGTGAGCGCGTGCAGCTCCGAACTGTCCGAGAGAGGAGGAAGAGAACAGCTGCAGACAGAAAAACACCCACACCCAGGACATTACTGCAGGATGGAGGAGTCAGAACAAGGTAACTTAGAAGAAAAGTTCATCTCGGCAGTTGTTTGTATGTTATGTGCACATGCTTGTCCCCACCGGGCAAGAAAAACTGAGTTGTCTGTCTGTTCCTCTCTGAAGTTAGCTGAGCTGAGGTTAGCCAGCTAGGTCCAGCTAGCCACCCCTGGCTAACAGAATCATCTTACCTGCCGAGGATGAAAATGAGCACAAAAGTGTGTTTGTTGCCTTTTGTTTTGATGTATTTATCTTTGATGTAAGGTCGTGCAACTAAACCAATGAGGAAGGAAGTTTAAAAACTTTTGACATCAGTCTGTTTACATAAGGGCAAATACATGATATGTTTTGGATAATAAACCCAAACTAGTTGTTTCATAATGCACGATACATTTAACTGATAGTTTGATAGGTTTAACTGCAGCATGTTCTGAAATAAGGTCAGATTTGCTTACTTGAGAAACCATATGTTGGAGTCCCTCCATCAGTTTATGGATTTTTATTAGTGGTTTTCTTACTTACCAGTCACTCACTGGTTTGTCATGTCAGTAGAATACATATCATACAGGGAAATGTGATAAATGTCTCTGACTGGACCATGTTTACTGATTCTCAAGCAACTTAGTGATGCAGGTGTCTGGTCATGTTACTGCTAATGGTCGATGGTTAGAAGCTGTGAGACAGTAGGCCTGCCGATATTTAGATTTAAAGTTTTTGTAGGTTTGTTCTCATACATGAAATGTGTTCTGAGACCTTTCCAACCTGTGCAGCTGCATAAAAAAAACCAAACAAAATAAACAAACAAACAAAAAATCATACTTATATTTCAGAATGTAATTAATTAGGTCCTGTAATTAGTTAGATTTTAGTCAATTAAGCAGTTGCAGCTGTGGCCTACAATTAAAACTGTACTGTAGTCAGGCATATTTCTGGAGTATGCTGTTTAATAAACAGGTATTTTTCACTGTCCTTTATATGATTAAACTTTATTACTGATGTTGCATTACCATAGACTTTAATTGCATCATTTGGTCTGAAGTTATTTTTGCAGCATACCTTGAGTTAGGGGCGGGCAGTTTATTAATAATAAATCATAGTGTACTATGTCACAGAATGCTTTTCTTAGAGTATTGTGGAAACTGTTAGTACATAATGGAAACTGAACTACTGTATATAATTACAAAGAGAACACAGTTTATACTGTGTAACTGCTCAGTGCAGCACAGTATGTGAAATGCTGAATAACAATGATTCTACACATAGTTTTGCTGGTGCATTGTATTGGGTCTAGTTCAACAAAATAAAATATGGGTATCGTGTCAAGAAAATGTCTTCAAATATCCAAATATTATATATGTATGTGTATGTTTCTGAATGACCATGTGAAAACCTCAGTGCCAGAGTCCAAAGTAATTCTACAGTGTTGGATTTCTTGGGAGGCTGAAAGGATTTTTGCTCACCATGTCATTTCACAAAGAGTGATTTTTGCTTTCTTTCCACACTCTTGTTTAACTCTGCATGGTCTGATGTGCTTCATGGGTGCTGAATTTGTCCAAATTAAACAGCTCTGAAACTGGCATGGTCCTGAGTCCTTATTCCAAAACCAGCAAAGCATTTTACTTATTCAGTGCCCTTAGATTTGTTCACTGTTGAGCACAAGCCAACTGTGACCTGCATGGTTTTGATTGACAGGGTTTTATCTCTTTTCTTGTCAGTCTTGCTTGGTGATAAATTGTCTGTATTGTTGCGCTGGTATTGGTATTACATGACAGAGCTGATTTTCAGTTTAGGAAAAAAGGTTATTGATATTGTTGGTTAACACAGACTTATTCTACTTCAGTGAATGTCATTTGTTGAGTGCTTTAGAGTGATTTGACAAAACGGTAAAATAAAAACTAAATGAATGCAAGGAAATCTGTTTTCTGGTTAATGTTACATGCCTAAGGTGCTTTCTGGTGTCATTTTATCTGAATAATGCAGGGGGCGAAAACAGTTTAGTAAAAAAAAAACAACATTATTTTAGTACATAGTTTCGGTTTATCAGGACACACAGGATCATTAACTTTATTAACGTAAACTGAAATAGCATCAAATTCTGTGATGTATTAGGAAAATATTAAATGTAACAGTATCACTTAGTGCTAGTTGGTTTAGAAAAAGCCACCATCTGATGACGATAATAGTGATACTTTATTGACTCAAATTAAACCTTATTTAAATATTATAAATAAAATTTTCTGCTAGTTTCAACTTTGTCCTACAGTTTTGATGCTTAGTTTTAATCATTCCATAAATCATTCCAAAATATACTGAATATGGAGAAGTACTAATAAAATTAGCATGTGTCTCTATCAGCAGGTTTTATTAGTCCTCCTTTAACCTTCTTTCTGTCTCACCCTACTGCCTGCTCCTGAAGAGCCTGCTTTTCGTCATTCCTCCTGTTTGGTGGTTCGAAGAGCATCCTTTTTTGTGTGTCTCTCTATGCCCCCCTCAGCTAAGTCATGCAGGGAGGCCATCTGCCGGTTCCTTGTTTTTGCATACTCTCATCTCACGGCAGCTGATGCACAAGGACCACAGTTATTTTAACTATGCAGACTGCAGGATGAAGGCAGAGGCACCTATTATTTGTCTAGTGTACAAAGGAGCTGTACTAGTTCCTCTGCTCTGAAATAGTGACCAGTGTTCAAGTTTTGAGCCATACCAGAAGCACAAGTTCATTAACTTTATTAATGCAGAAGTAAATATCACCAGCCATTATGTATTTGTAAAATTCTGTAGTGCTCTATCGATACTGGTCAGCCCAACCATATACTGGCTTATGGATCCTGGAGTATTTTTTATGTATTTGTTCATAATGTAGTTTTCACATAATTAGTCACAATTAAATAAAATAAAATTAAATTAAACCCCACATCTGCCACACTTTCCCAGTTAGTTAACCCTCCTGTGTCAGAAATCTAGTTTGAAGTTACACTTCCTCCATAGTTTGTGCTTAGGTGAATTTATTCATTACTTTTATTTCTTTTTGTTATTGCACCATAACACAACAGGAGAAACATTAGAAGCTCTTTTTAACAGTTTTGCTGAATCTTGATTTGTGTTATTGACTATACTGCATGCATGGAATAATACATAAATGAATGATGAGATGAATGATGAGTATAAGTCATTTACTATTTCCCTTATTCTAAGCCCCTTCTTAGCTAATTTTAAAGTATTAGTTATAAAACACTAGTTTGTCTTTGGCACTGATATGTTTTGCAGCCCCTGCATGACCTGGGTACGAATCTACATTTTTAGGTTTAATATGAACAGAAAATTGTGATTCACTGTTTCTATATGATAAGATCAGAGCACAATGCTGTGAAAATGTCTTTACTTTCTGATATTTGTCGCACTTGTTTTAAGATATCCAAACAAGGTATTAAATTATCCTTTCATTGGTTAAAGAGAAAAAATGAACCAACACTAACTACCACTCTTTGATAGTGTGGAGTGTTTAAAATTCACTGCCAGCCAAGAGGAGCATAAATCCCCATCTCACATTTGCCAAAAAAACCCTGATTACCCCCTAGCCATTTGGAACAATTTTCGGTGAACCGTTGCATCGAAAGTGGAACTTTAAGACAAATGTCCTGTTACATCTGGAAAAAAACAACACACCATTTCACAATAAGACAGTCAAACATGGTGGTGGTAGTGTGATGGCATTGGAATATTTTGTTGCATCAGGGCTGTCTACCAGAAATTTCTACAGGATGTTTGGTCATCATTCTGTGGTGTAAAACTCAAGCGCAGTTTGGTTATGCAGAAGCAAAGAAACAATGCACAAGAACAAGTCTGAAGAATTGTTTGTGGTGGCCTAGTCAAAATCCTGACTCGATCCCTATTGAGATGCCGTGGCAGGACCTTAAGCAGATAGTTCATGCTTGAAGGCCATTCAGTGTGGCTGAATTAAAGCAATTCTACAAAGAAAAGGGCCAGATTTCCCCCATCCTAATATGAAAGACTGGCCTCCACTAACAGGAAGTATTTGGTTGCAGTTCTTGCTGCTAAAGGTGGCACAACCACTTTCTTCACATGGGTGATTTAAGGTGATGCATAACTTTTTTTTTTCTTGCCTTTGATGAAATGACCATTTAAAACGATGTTTTGTTCTTATTTTTGATTTGTCTTATGGAAGCCTGCAACCATTTAGTGTGACAAATTTGCAAAACAGACGACATCAGGGGCAAAATACTTTATCATTGCACTAGTGATTATGCTCAGCATGGCTGCTTCAGTAACACAGTCATGAGTAAACATACAGTTGTTATGTGGTGGTGTGTTTCGAGCAGCTGCAATGAGAGCCAACAGAAACTGCTGTTTCTTATCTTTATAGTTGCCCTTAGTTACCTGTGAATTCATTTGTCAGCGTTCTGGTGGAAAATTCCATTGTCTCAAGGTTTCTCGGACCTGTGGTGTATTTGGAATGTCTTCACTACGTGCAGCTGGAACATTTTATAGCTTTTATGTCCGTCCAGTGAGATGGGCAGAACTAAATGGGCTTGAATACTTGTTTTATACGTTTATGTTGGGTACATTTTTGTGAGGCGATCTGAGCGCTAGATTGAAAAATATTTCAGGCATTCTCCCAAAAGGTTTTCATGGTTGGCTACATTTTATTAAAGTGTTTTTATGCTTCTTGTTCATTTTCTGGCTTTTTCTGTGTGTGTGTGTGTGTGTGTGTGTGTGTGTGTGTGTGTGTGTGTAAGAGAGAGAGAGAACGAGAGCCTTTTCTTATAGTCACTGTATTGTGTGTGACCAAAATTGCTTTAAATTAAATTTAGCTGAATTTAATTATATGTTTGTGCAAATAATTAAACTCTGAGGTTTCTAGGAGGTGAATTCCGTCAGTGAGCATTTCACAAAAACATTCTTAATGCTTAGTACACTAATTTCTGGCATATTCTAAATGTTATTGAATACTGTAATACTGTACAGTAAATATGTACTATATGTAATCAGAACATCAGACTGCAGTAACAGCAGAGTATGTATCAGGTTTGTAGTGAAGTGCAGTAAAGTAGTGTTCATTTCTGTCTAAATTTTCAGGCTTGTACTAGCAGTGCTTCTTTCATATGTAAGACAAGCTTTGTCTTCCTCTAAAACCTGTTTGGCGCCTGAATTTTTGCTAATAATGGAGAGAGGCGTCTCTTGAGGCATTTAAACATTTGTCCTGTCTGTAGAAAATAAGTTTTGTAGTTTTATCAGCTAAGACGCATTACTGTTATCTAGTTTTCCATGTTTGTTATTCATTTTGTTATTGCTCAGTATCACAAAAATGCAATATTTTACACTGCTCTGGATAAGAGTGTCTCCCAAATGTTGTAAAAGTAAATCTAAAAATAAACCAAAGTCACTAAACAACACCACAACCATAATTGTAGCACAGAGTGTTTCGTTCTCTTTGCCTACCTGTTGGCATGTCTTCCGAAACAATGAGAGAATCTATTTAATAAGCCAACTTCTTTTGAATATTTTACACCTTATATGGATGCATAAACCATGTGTGAAACACTGCTGCACCCCTCACTCAAAATATATTTCCACAGCTATGCATGGGCTTTGCATTTAGTTGGCTTCATGTGATGGATTTTGGCAAAATGAAAGAAAAGAAATCTCCTACCTTCATCTTACCAAGTGTTTTTCTTATATAGCAGACTAGCATGATCTTCTGTGTGGGTCTGGAGGAAACAGATGCTTGTGTTTAGCACACCTTCCTGAAGAGTGTTTGGAAAGTTCGGCCTTTATGATCAAAGGCACTGTAACACCAGCCTTCACCCTGGGCCTTGTGTAATCTGCTGCCATGGTCTTCCTTATGCTCCAACAGGATGCCCCGTGGAGTCTGTTGAATAGAACGCTTCCAAAGTGGCGAACAAGCTCCCAACATTTTCAGCATGTAAAATTGCTTTTAACACTAGGATTATAAGACAAAGTGGTTTTCATGTATAGAGTAAACTATGCTTATATTTTAATATTTTGATGTAGCTGTATGCTAACATTAGATTGTATCAGAGTTTCCTCCCCACATAAAGTTGTAATATTAGGAATAAAGATAAATAAGGAGGAAGTCTTTAGTTTTAATCAGGTCAGAAATCTTTTTTCCCCTTGTCATATCAGTGTTTATTTAGCCACCACTGACAAACTGTACAAACAGTAAAAATGTCGACTGTAAGTAAGGGATGTGACCTTAAGATGTGGTAATGGCTTCTTTTTAAATTTTTTTTTTTTTACAAGATGTTGCAGATAGAATTGTGGAAGTGCTGACTATAGAAAGCAAAGAGGAGCATGTGGTTAGACTGCCAGGAATCAGTAACATGTTATGAAATGAAACAGTATTCTATAGCTAATTAAACAGAGTAAGCATGAAGAAAAAACATAATAATTTCACGTGAGCCTGTTAATAATCACTATCACCGACTCCAGTTGTATTCCTACCTCAGCATAGCAGCAACCTCCTTATAAATATACTGAACCTAAAAAATGAACCAATGATGTGGCTGAATTCAACACTAATGTCTTGATGAACCCTCTAATTGGACACAGTACCATATATTTGTGTCTATTGTGTACATGACAAGTGCATTTATACAAATATTTCGAGATCTTCTGTGTCTGTGGTGTGATTTACAATATACGTAAAATTGCTAAATGTCCAAGGAAAACATTTTGTGTAACGTAGCTAGTAAGTTTTGTATAAAGTAACTATAGGGCTCTAGATATCAAATTTCAGTATTTGATCATAACCAGAAAAAGCGGATTGGTGTATCAATGCTGTTATACAATTGTCGCCGTATTAATATTACAATTGTCATCAATTGTCACAAGCATTGAAATCTTCAGATTCTATCTTTTAGACCCCCTCTTTGTCTTACAGACCCCCTGGTGCTGTTAGCTTTGACTTCGTTGTCAGCCTAAAACCGAGAAAGCACAAGTCACACTTATCATCAGTAGAAACATTTCACAAAGCGAAGGTGTACAAAAAGGTTATAAGGTCAGAGATGACCACTGAAATCATGGTATTTAGTCGCTTTTAGCAGGAAAAGAAGCATGTCCACATGAGAGAGCCACAACTTGAATTGATTTGTAATGGGAGAAAAAAAAAGCAGGTCAATGCTAAAACCCAGTATAATTCAATTGCCGCTGGTGGCAGGTTTTTTTTTGGTTGTTTTTTTTTTTTTAAGGACTGTTTGCAGTGGGTCATGTGCTGTGAGTCCTGAGACAAAATAACACTACTATAAGCCATAGTGTGTCTTTATTGAGTTGCTAAATGTTTGGCTAACTCATCTTTCAAGGGGAATCTCACTTGATATGCTCCTCCTTTTAGGTTGCAGAAGCTAAAATAGGCATGGTGTTTGTGCTGACCTTTTCTGCCACCCTGTGATGGCTTTTCACAGGAAGTTGTCCAGGCCGCAACCGATGAACCTCCGAGGGTTGTAGCATGGACAGGACAAGTGTGGAATTGCAGTGAATCCCATGATTCTTATTTTGGCCCAATCATGTGACACGGTATGTTGGGAATAATGTGCTAATTGATGAGATGCTGTGGTATATTAAGACCTTTTAAGGGTCTTCTTTGTTCCTGGACGGCGCGTTGGTTATTTGGAAGTAAATGGAAGTCTAAATGGAAGTCATACGAGACCTAGTTTTGAGGGAAAAAAACATCTTGATCTCTTGGAGGTAACGTGTAGAGCAGATTCTTGTTTTCCTATTTTTCAGTTGTAAATTCAGACAGTGATTTATGAAGTCATACGATTCCTTTGTGGCTTTACTGACATCTTGATAATACTGACTGCTTTGGGGTTAACAAAAGGTTGAGAAACTCTGGTAGTAATTGGTCATTTGTACAGTTAGAAAAATGACTGTGCCCAAACAATAATGTGATTATGCTTCACTTCCTCTTGCAATGCCCACTTCTCCTTTAAAGCAGAACTAAACTTGAATGGAGAAGTTACAAAGGAGACAATGATGCAAATACCGTGTGTGATGTGTTTGGACTTGCTATAAAGCAGCAAGGCTGCAATCCAAAAAGTTGAGAAAGGACTTTCGCAATCCAATTTGATCATGCCTCAGTTGGGCCGGATAACAGCATGGGTGTGTCAAAGCCATTTCAACATCTCAACATCTGCGCATGTGTGTGTTTGTGTGTGTGTACATACCTTTTGTTATGCAATCTGAAGACTGAGTGATGCAGGTTCTGGCTTCAAGCCATCAAGGACCTGTCTGAAAGACAAATATCCGGGTGTTTGAACTTTCATGTATAGCAACTGCACTGCTGAAGCACTAATTCATAGTTGGGACTAAGTTAACTTGTAAACTTCGGCAGTAATTTTATTTATTTATCTGTAGTATTTATATCCACCTCTCTTAATGACCACAGCATTTTTTGTACGCAACACAATATGTTTGTCTAGAGAGTTTTATTTTGACTGTTACTTGACTTGAAACTAAATTTTATATTGTCTTTGTCTTTGTGTCTCTGTGTGTCTGTGCAGTCGTAGCATAAGCGGTTTCCTCTGGGATCAGTTTTCTGATTCTGATTCTGGGCCAAGCTGCTAAATAAATTAGCTTTAAACTAGGGCTTCCTGAAATGTTTCCTCTAACATAATGGTAAAGAAATATTGCACTTTGTTTTTATTCAAGGTTTACTGTAACATGTGTAATAGAAAACAATTACAAACCCCCATCTGACGTCTGAGTGCTGTAGGGCTAAATAGGGAAAACACTAGAATGGAGACCACGCCAGACCTTATAAGGCTTCAGGGAGGAGGGAAGTAACAAAGGCTGTTATGCTGTAGGGAATGACAGCAGTGCAAAAACATAATTATTATTTTCCCTTCATAGTACCAGAGTGACTATGATTGATTGCATTTGTTCCACTGGTGCTGCTTAGTTAATTAGCTTTCAGTGTGTCAGAGTAGTTCCAAACAAAGATGTTAAATATTTAATCTCCTTTTGGTGAAGCAATAATATGTGGAATAGTGTTATCAATTTTATCTGATAGACTTTTTCCTTCCATTTTGGGAGTCCATGTATTGATAACATCCTCAATTTATTGTAAAGTCAATCATATTTATTTGCTTGTCAATACAGATACAGATATTGGATGGACTAACTCTAAATTAATGGATACAACCTGTATCATTTGGTTTGATACCTCCTGTGTCACCTATGTTTTTTATGATGATTAATATAATTAATTGCAATCACACATACTTTAGAAATTGTTGGCGCCATCTACAAGGGACATCTGTCATTGGCCCACCTGAAAGTTGCAGGGGCAATACTTCTCAATCATAACTAAAATTCTGAGAAAAGCCAGTAGTAAGGTTGTAACGGTGCATGGAACAGTGGGAAAATAGGCAAAACAGTGAAACTGCATTAAACCGTTTTTGAGCATGTAGAGACGTCTCTAGGAAAAGGAAAAATGTGCCGTTTTCCTTGTGCACATATTTGACTTGCTGGTTCATTTCCTTGTTCTACTTTTACCTGGTTTTCAGCTGTTGTCAAGAAAACCAGTACCAGTAAATCATTAGATTTACCTGATTTGTGTGTGTGTGTGTGTGTGTGTGTGTGTGTGTGTGTGTGTGTGTGTGTGTGTGTGTGTGTGTGTGTGTGT